>CM024759.1:15089793-15190507 GCA_014218235.1 Colocasia esculenta
GAAAAGAATATAACGTAAATAGTCGAAGTGAAGCTTTAGATGGCTAAAATATAACACAATCGGTCGAAGTGAAGCTTCGGATATGACGAAGTAAACTTCGGATATGACGAAGTGAACTTCGTATATGACGAAGTGGACTTCGTATAGAATGAAAAACAACGCAGTCGGTCAAAGCTGAAACTCGCTGTCGGTCAAAGTGAACTTCGTATATAACTTCAAATATGACGAAGTTAGCTTCATATATGACGAAGTAGGACTTTGACTGATCATGACCAAACCATGCATGACGAAGCCCCAACTAACTTCAGATATGATGAAGTTAGCTTCATATATGATGAAGTAGGAGTTCGACTGATCATGACCAAAACATGCATGACGAAGCTCCGAAGTGGACTTTGGATATGATGAAGCTAGCTTCGTATATGACGAAGTGGACTTTGGATATGATGAAGCTAGCTTCGTATATGACGAAGTAAGCTTTGACTGAACATGATAAAAATATGCATGACGAAGTGACACTTCGGATGAAACATGTTAATTTTTATGCATAGATAATCTTGAAAAATGGTAATAAATATATTCAAGTTATTTATGATAATCATGAGATTTTGTTATCACCAAAATAAAAAGATAAAATATAGGAGTTGTTCAACATGTGGGTCCAAAATTAGGAATACTTATCAGATCGATGTCTAGTTTGTTCCAACACGGCTGGGGCGATGAGAATAACTTGTGGAAACTGATGGAGTCCAAATCGAACTTTTGGTTTGCGCTCGACGCTCAAATATGCAATCGCCAAATTAGTGTAGTTTGAAACCATTAGAACTTGGGTTTGGGGGTCCAAAATTAGGAATACTTATCAAATCATCATCCAATTTGTTCCAACACGGTTGGGCCGATGAGAATGACCTGTGGAAACTGACAGAGTCCAAATCGGACTTCTGGTTTGCGCTCGACACTCAAATACGCAATCGCCTAATTAGACCTTATCGAAACCATTATAACTTGGGTTTGTGGGTCCAAAATTAGGAATACTTATCAAATCGGTGTCCAGTTTATTCCAACACAACCGAGGTGATGAGAATGACTTGTGGAAATTGATGGAGTCCAAATCAGACTTTCGATTTGTGCTCGGCACTCAAATATACAATCGCCAAATTAGTGTAGCTTGAAAACATCGGAACTTAGGTTTGGGGGTCCAAAATTAGGAATACTTATCAGATCAATGTCCAGTTTGTTCAAACACTTCCCAGCCGATGAGAATGACTTGTGGAAACTGACGGAGTTCAAATCGGACTTCCGAGTTGTGCTCGGTGCTTAAATACACATTCGCCAAATTAGTGTAGTTTGGAACCATCAGAACTCGGATTTGGGGGTCCAAAATTAGAAATACCTATCCGATCAGTGTCTCGTTTGTTCCAACATGGGTGGGCCTATGAGAATGACTTGTCGAAACTGACAGAGTTCTAATTGGACTTTCTGTTTGCGCTCGACGCTTAAATACACAATCGCCAAATTAGTGTAGTTTGAAACCATCGAAACTCGGGTTTGGGTGCCCAAAATTAGATATACCTATCTGAACGACATCTGATTTTTTCCAACACCGCTGGACTGATGAGAATGACTTGTAGAAACTGACAGAGTTCTAATCAAACTTCTGGTTTATGCTCGACACTCAAATACACAATCACCAAATTAGTCTAATTTGAAACCATCAGAATTCGAGTTTGGAGTCTAAAATTAAAAATATTTTTAAAACATAAATAATTTATTTCTTTTAATATTTAGTTTTAATTTGTTATTTTTATTTTCTTTTTGTACGTTCCTCCACCGGATGGCGTCGGAGGAGATGAGGAGGCCGATGAGGATGTGGACACTGAGGATGCATGATATTTTTTTTATTGTTGTAAACATTTCTTTATGCATTGTTGTTGTGTTTTGTAGTTTTTTATTGTTGTAAACATTTTTTATGCATTGTTGTTGTGTTTTGTATTTTTTTATTGTTGTAAAACATGTTTTTGTTATTTTTATAAATATATTTTTTTTAAAAAATAAACTAAAAATTAGATATCTATTAACGATCAGATATATTCAGTCGCTAATTCAATCGATAATTAGTGCAAAATTATGACTGAAAAAGTTCAGTCGCTAAGCTTAACTTAGCGACCGAACACATTTAGTTGCTATATCAGTCACTAATTAGTGATCGAATTAGCAACCAAATATATTCAGTCACTGAGTTCAGCTTAGCCACCGAATGCATTCAATCGGCATTTCAATAACTAATTAGTGATCAAAATTATGACTAAATGCGTTTGGTTGCTATATGATTTGGTCGTTCAGTTGGCGACCGAACATGGGCTGACCATTTTCGATCTCAGATTAGCGATCGAATAGTGACCAAATGTATTCGATCAGAATATTGTGACTAATATATTTTCACGGACACGTTCAGTCACTATTCAGTTGCTGATTTGTTCAACGACCGAATAGTGACCGAATCGATCGGTCGCTATTCATGTTTTTTCTTGTAGTGATGTCTAGTTCATATGTTTGTTTCTTCATATAATACCCCAGGTAATGAATAAAGTGAATATGCAATTTCAAAAAATTTAGAAGAGAGTATATGTCCAATTTCTAGAAAGTGAAGGTTAGTAAACCCTAACCTCTGTTCACACTAAGACTCCAGAGTGACATAACTCTAACCCTTGTTCACACTGAACCATTAAGCTAATAATTAAAAAAAAATAGAGAAAGTATAAACACACTTAAAAATAGTATGGGGAAGGGCACATATCTAATATAAAAAATTCAAGGTCTAAAATGTGATTGACAATTTTTATGGGTACCCCAGTGAAATTTCTTAAGACCCCTAGTACAATATTAGAATTCTGGTCGAAGGCTATTTGAAGTTAGAATGGTCTGATCAAGAGAGAGGAGTGGGTATATCTCCAATTTTTGAAACATGAGGGTTAAAAGTTAAAAAGTGAAAATTACAAAGACTTAACTAAAAATTTCTTGGAAGCTTTAGGAAGGCCCTTGGGGTGCCTCCTCTGTATAAAACCCTATGAAAAACCCTAAGAAACCCTAGGATGAGGATAAGAGGAGATGGTGACAAGTGTCAACCCATCTCATCCCTTAGAAGCTTCTGGAGAAGGCTGAGGTGGCTTCATCCTGGAAGCCCAACCTCCTTAGGGTGCCCCCTCTCGATGCCTATAAATACCCCCACCTTTGCCTCTCTCCTCCCACCATCCAAGCTAAGGTAGAGTTCAAGAAAGAGGAGAAGAAGAAGAAGAAGAGTGGAGGAGAGGAAGACCTAGGGTTTAGAGCTTTTGCAGTCTTCTGAGTGTAGGTAGGTTCCTCTGGTCTCCTCTAAGTCCTTAGTAGTAAGTTAGTGAGTTTTCCTCTATACCGAGATACTACCAGATTGCTTTCTCAAAATCTCCTTCCATGCTGAAATGCTGTCAGATCGATTACTCGAACCTCTCTCTTATGCCAGAATAATGCTAGATTGTTTAGTTGAAATCCTATATCATATCGAAACTCTTTCAGTTCATTTATTCAAGATCCTATCCTATACCAGAACTCTGTCAACTTGAATTCTTAATATTGTGACACTCTTATGTTAGAACTCTGCCAGATTGAATCTTCGCCATTGTAACTATTCTAACATGGAATTCTGCCAATTTGAATTCTCCTTAGTTCAACCCATCTATTTTAAAACTCTTGAATAATTACATGCTTAAACGGATTGTCAGCACGCATGTTAAGTTGACCAATGCCAATTAAGGGGCTCTGGTCTAGTCTCAGGAAGATCCCAAACACTTGTTTTGTGTTTGAACTGGTACCGACTGGCAGGTGATGGCCTGGTGTGTGGCATAGACCTCACGCGATACCATATGTATGCTAGATTTTCTTGCGTGACAATCCCATTTCGTATCTAAGTGTGTGTTATTCGTGACTATTCATTCTCATGTTATTACATGCGTGCTATCATGATAATTCATTCTCGTTATACTACTTACATGTTATTCATGATGTGTGTTCAGTGGTCAGTTTCTTGAGTTAATTTCCTAGTTTCACTTTGATTATTATGATATCATGACCATCTCATGCAATTCTGTTTAGAGAACTCCTGTGCTCACCACTCTAGTGACATGTACACTTTTATTACTAAACTCTTATACCGTTTTCTCATTATTTATCTTTTCTTGTACATTAATTAATTTCCATTAACTGCTAGCTCTTGATTTAGAGTGATTAGGGTAGCCTACTGGCCATTTTATGCTCATTATATTTTTATTAACATTTTTTAAGGAATTTTTTGAGTGTTAAGTAATGTGGACAGGAAGTGTGTTGAGCGTCTGAACCCCTCGTGATACAAGTGAGTTTCTCTTTTACCCTCTTATCTGTTGCGCTTCGATATTTCCGCTGCCGTTGGGGATGTGACAGTTAAAGTGATATCAGAGCTTGATTTGAAGATCCGTAATCTTAAGATTATTGGTCTTCAAATCCTTGGAAACCTATGAAGACGGGTAGAAAACCTTGGGCTAGGCTAGAAAGGATCTAGTTAAACTAGATCTCTTAAACATGTTTGACCATTTCCAAATTTTGGACAAAGCAAGATAATTTTCAAGTTGCCATGGAGAGTGATAATGCTCAGTGGAGAGAATTGTAGCTTATGGTTCAGGAATTAACTCAAGCTTTTATGACTATAGTTCAAAATGGGAACCATCAAAACAATGGAGAAATATATAGGAACTTTAGAAGTTTGGACCCACCAAGGTTCGGGGGAAGTGCTAATCCCGATGATGCATAAAATTGGGTTAAGGAAATCGAGCGTATATTCAAAGTAACCCAGTGTCTAGAGGAAGATAAAGTCAGGTTAGCTACCTTTCAACTTGAGCAAGATGCTCAGACTTGGTGGGAGGCCACTGAGGTTGGATTGACAACAAAGGATGTTACTTGGGATGAATTCAAAGAGCTCTTTAATGATCAATATTTTCAAAAAAAGTTCAAGAAAAGAAAATAACAGAGTTTGCAAACATGAGGCACAATTCTCCCGGCTATCCAGGTATGCCCTACACTTGATTTCCACAGATAAATTGAAGGCTAGGAGATTTCTAAATGGGTTGAGGCCATATTACATTACCAGTTAGCTCCTATGCTAATCACAACTTATACTGAAATGGTAAAGAGAGCATTGGCCCTAGAAAGTGCAATGGAAATAGCAAACAAGGTCAAGTTCGAAGCAAGGAACAAGAAGAATGGCTTAGCATTTACCTCTAGAGATGAGAAAATTAAGAATGACGAGAGAGATTGAAGATGAAGATAGTAAGTATGAGCATCCGAATAACAAACCAAGGTAGAGCGACAATGATTCCAAGAAAAAGAAATAAGTCTGTGCATATTGTCAAAAATATGGGCATAAGGTAGCCGAGTGTTGGAGAAAAGATGGTGCATGTTTAAAATGTGGAAATCAAGAGCATCGCATATTAGATTGCTCACAAATACAAGGCTAGTCAACCCCACTTCAATGGAAGACACCAGAGGCCCTTCCATATTCACCTTCCAACACATGTGGTGCTCGCATGAGAAGTTTATTTCTGATTCTGGCATTGCTTGGAGAATGGCACTAGCATCCTCCTACCCGTTGTTAAACATGGCTCTCAAATTAAAACATATGAAGGCCTTTTATAGAAGATGGAACAAGGATGTAAGGCCCTCGAATTTCCGTCGCATTATTATATTTGTGTGTGTATATTTGTGCTTGTGTATGTATATACATATTTACGTACGTATTAATTAGTACAATTACGTGTCCATGTGTTTATACTAGATGTAAATAATGCATGTATTGAATGGTGATAGTATGGATACGCTACCATATACATATGGCATGTATGTATGCATGGCATGCATAGTTTTCTGCATGTTTTAGAGTTCTGGCCGAAGGCCAGATTGGCGTCAACCCCTAGCCGTTGAGGTGGTGTCAGCGTCCATCCATAGACGCCAACACTAATCCTGGCGTCTAACGATGTGGACGCCTATTTCTCTGACCTGCATGCGTTGCAGAGCCAGAAATTCCGGAAACAAGGGAGCTCACCCATTGGGGAGTTGTCCCCAACGGCTCTGAGAGCCATCTTGTCACCTTGTGAGTGGGAGAGAGACCTCTCCCATATGTTGAACCCGGATCTGCCTTCCCCAACCCTCTCTTCACCCTTTGCAAGAGAGAAACAAGAGGAAAAACCCTAGCTTCTGAGCTGTGAGAAAACCCCCACTTTGCACCCAAGAATTTGACCCTCTGAAGCTGGATCCGGCCATCTTCCTCGACAAGAAGCTAGCTGGACTGAAGGAGAAGACCTCCCCGACATTTCCTTGCTGTGGAGATCATCCAGGAGCCCGGAGGAAGGAGATATTGGAGGACGTTTTGCACCTTCTTGGGACTGCCCAAGGAGGGCTTCACCAGAACTTTTGATCCATTGGAGCAATTTCTAAAAGGCAAGTGACCCTACCATAAGGTTCCCGTATGAGTCTAGGACGGTTTTAGCATTTTGGTGTATTTTGCTTCGTGTCCTTGACCCCCAAATTCACCCCAACTTGAGGGCTCGGGTCTGTGTTCTGCACAGACCTGCATTGATGGCAAGGTCACTGGACGTTGAGATTATGCTTGGCGTCCATCGACCATGCCGCTGACACTGAGTTAGCGGCCAGAGACCGCCGCCAAGTTCATCTGGACAGAACAGTGACCTGTTCTGTCCTTCCTATACAACTATTTTCGGTATGGTTTCCATGATGAGGATATCTGGTAACCCTATACACTATGTATATTGTTAAATGTGGTGTGTGGATGAGTGTGATGTGTGGTGGTGAATGTTATAAATTATTCTCCCATGAAATTTCAAGCATGATTGTTGATAATCTTGCCAATCCATGTTTTATGATTAGGACTAGTCTGAATGCCCTAAGCTTTGTCAGATCAATAAGTTAGTGGATTAGTATATGTGTACTCAAATTTTGATAAATTATCCATGCTTGCATAAGTTGCTATTAATTTCGGTTCGGTAAATAAAAAGGCATGCAAGAAGGAATTGTTGTGATCGATCTATGGTTGTAGGATTTAGGGTAATTCTGTATTTTCAGATCATGCATATAAAGTTTAGTCTCTGTTAAGACAGTAAGTGGCAAAAATGTATGATGGTGTTAAGCTCCATGTCAACTTAAATTATGAATATCATGCTAAATAAGTATTTGATTTTCTGTAAATCCCATTTAGCTCATAAAAATCTGAAAAATTGAATGTATGATCTTGAACCCGAAAATAGCATGTGGTTAAATTTTCAGGTCATTTGGATCAGTATATAAGGAGTTATGCATTTTTCCATGTGAAATGTAAAAATTTATGCATGTCATCGTAAAGTGATTAGATGTCGTTTAAACCCAACCTAATTGGTGAATTTACTGTGTGTTAAACTCCTGAAATCAGTAGTGTCATGTCAAGAAAATAGAGATATGCATGTGAGTGAGAAAGCAAATGGAATGGAAAGTGATATGTGTAAAATTGGTAAAATGTGTAAATGTGTAACTGTGCCAATGTGATACTGCTTCCGTAGAGGGCAGTGGAACTGTATCAGGGAAAAGTCCCCTTGAGAAAGTTCAATGTGTAAGTGACCCTAAGGGCATTAGGGGGAAATCCTGGAGGTGGACAAGTACCATTGGTTAGGGTGGAGACTAGTTCTCCCGGTCTGCGCAGTCCAAGAGTCGCCATTGTGATGCCTAGATGGCGTCTATGTGTAATGTGATGTGTATATATCCTTTGGTGGTTTGGACTATGTGTCATGGCACCTAAAATGTGTAATGTGTAATGTGTATGTGTTCATGTGTAAGTGAACAATGTGAAATGTGTACGTGTAAAGTGCAACCATGTGAAAAGGGAAATTTGTGTAGAGAAAATGTGAAACTAGAAAGGTGAGAATATGACATTGAATCCATGTGAGACAAATCTGAAATCATGTGAAATCAGTAATTTCATGTTGTTATCATCATGTTTATACGTGCGAAGATGTCTAGAATTCATGTTAGGGATAATTGACGAACACTTGTACAAAATAGCACGATTGGTTGTTCACATGGTATGTTTTAAACAACATTGTAGCTCTCATGTGTAGGTTTACAGCCATTAAACCATGTGAAACCAGCAACTTAAAGCATGTGAAATTGTCTATGTATGTACTTAAAAACATGTAAAACCCATGCTAGTTGTGCTTTCCTTTCATATATGCACAGTGTTCATGTTGGTAGCTCTCATGTCTTGGTTCTTTAAAGGTAAAATTTCACGAGTAAATCGAATAGAGAGCATGTGATAGGTAAGTTTTATTCTTAGAAATCTGAAAGCATGATCCATGTATTAAATTGTAGAACTTTCATGATAGGATGAAACTTTCAAATGACTAGCATGTCATATGTTGAAATTGTGAATGTGCATGTGGAAACCTCCATGACTTATACGTGTATGTTATGAGTAGTGTTGCTTGCTGAGTCTTTAAGACTCACTACTTGCTTCGGCGTACAGGTGTAGACAGTGACGAGACTCTCGTGGAGGAGACGGAAGAGACGGACTCCGAGCGCGGAGTTTAGATTGTTGGAGCAGTGTACCCCCTTTTGTGTTTTCATAGTATGTAAAAGTGACATTGTACTAGAACTATCATGAGAATATTGTATAAGTGTGGACATTTGTGTTTTAAATTTCAGCAATGAATTATGTGGACCTTTTAGTTCTTAATTGTTATCAATCATGTATGTTTAAATGTGGATGATGAATGAATGAAGACAGTAGTTCTTTTTACTTCCGCTACTCTGTTCGTATATTCACGTGTATCTCAGCTGTTTGTATCGTTTGGGTAAATGTCCCACTGTGAGGACTCTCGCTATACCGACGTGGGTTGGTATAACCGTACCGGCATATTGAGGGCCGTCACAGAGATTGGTATCAGAGCGACCGGTTGAGATTGCACATGAATATACATAAGTTATCATCCTCATTGCATACTAAGTATGTCCACATGTGTAGAAAACACTAATGAGAAGTGAAAGATAGATAAGAAAATGGTTAGAAGACTTAGTAACCTTGCTCTAATGGTGGCTGAAATTTTATTACAACCATGGCTTCGAGAGGTAGGCGTGGTGGAGCCCCGGCCCGTGAGGACGAGCCGCGACGTGATGAACGGGCGGAGCAACAAGCCCCGGCACCGCAAGGCCCTGTACTTCCCCCACCGCCGCCTGTGGATTACGGAGTATTCATGCAAGGTCTGGTGCAAGCCATGCAGACGCAGGCTCATACCCAGGCAGCACTCCAGGCACAGTTGGAGGCCCAGGTAGAATGATGAAACAACTAGTAGTTTGCTATATAAATTGTATGATATTGTGTTTATTGTGTATTGCCTATTGTTTAATGTCGCAGGCTCAGGCACCAGTTCAGGACCATGGTGGGCCTCCCATCATGGAGCGATTCAAGAGGATGACCCCACCCTCTTTTAAGGGGGAGAGTGATCCATTAATGGCAGAAAGTTGGTTAAGGGAGACAGAGAAAATCTTCCGAGCCATCAGGTGCCCTGATGAGGATAAGGTGACATTAGCCACCTACATGCTACAGGTAGACTTTTAATTTTGTATGTTTGTATGTTCTACTTAAGTTAGAATTTGTTAGTTGGTGCTTATGAAGGTGTATTGCAGGAGAGAGCGGATCTATGGTGGTCCTCCCTACTACGTACACGCTTTGAGCACGGAGCAGTAGACGTGGCATGGGACGCGTTCGTGAGGCTCTTTCGAGTCAAGTTCATCCCAGAGCATATCCAGGACAAGATGGAGCAGGAATTTCTCTCCCTGACGCAAGGCTCCATGACTGTGCTGGAATACGAGGCAAGGTTTTCTGAACTTTCTAAGTATGCACCGCATATCGTAGAGGATGAGCGCAGGAAGACAAAGAAATTCGTGATGGGACTCAAGCCATCACTGCGGACGAGACTCGTGGCGTTTGACCACCGGACTTTGGACGAGGCCCTCAGTGCTGCCTGCAGGCAGGAGGGAGAAATGGAGCAATATCTGGAGGAAAAGAAGGCGTTGCAGAAGAGGCCGGCAGTGACTTTCCAGCGCCAGGATAAGAAGAAAACGGTGTACCAGACACCGCAACGATCCGTGACAGTCAACAACTCTCAGGTACCTTCTGTACGTTCCCCTGGTGTGAAGAAAGAGTGTCCCCATTGCTGGAAGACACATGGTGGTTCCGAGTGTTGGTTGGTAGCGGGTAGATGCTTGAAGTGCGGGAGCAGCGACCACAAGATCAAAGATTGCCCAATACTTCAACAAGGAGCTCAGCGTGGAGCGCCAGCCCCAGAAGTAGCGGCAGCCGCGCCAGCTACAGGACGACCAGGAAGGCCTCGAGCCCCAGCTTGAGTGTTTGCTTTAGCTCGCGAGGACGCCGAGCAGGCGGAGCATGTCACCGAAGGTACGGTTTTGCTTTTAGGTGTGCACGCTCGGGTTTTGTTTGATACGGGTGCTACACACTCGTTCATTTCCGAGCGGTTCGCTAGGCAGTTAGCCCTAGAGTCAGGGGTAGAGTCTGAGGAGTTAGAGGTCCCTTTGTCTGTGCACACCCCTGCGGGTATGGTATCGACTAGGAAGTGCATTCCGTCGTTACCTGTGTGCATTGAAGATAGAGTCCTAGATGGGTGTTTCTTCTTGCTAAAGATGAAGGACTTTGATGCTATTCTTGGTCTGGATTGGCTAGAGGAGCACTATGCGTTAGTGGATTGTCGTCGGAAGAGGATTGTTTTCCGCATTCCTGATGAGGATGAGTTCTCTCACCCCTTGCCAAGGAACTGGGCGGGAAAGATAGTCATCTTTGCCATGAAGGCGATGCGCATGGTAAACAAGGGTTGTGACGCTTTTCTTGCCAGCGTGGTGTTAGTACCAGAGGCTGATGAGTCACCTACTCTTGCGGAGATTGAGGTAGTGCAGGATTTTCCAGATGTCTTTTCTGATGACTTGTCTGGATTGCCACCGGATAGAGAGATAGAGTTTACCATAGAGTTGCTTCCAGGCATCTCTCCTATCTCGAAGGCTCCATATCGGATGGCACCTGTGGAGTTAGCCGAGTTGAGGAGGCAGTTGCAAGAGTTGCTTGATAAGGGATTTATTCGCCCTAGTGTTTCCCCTTGGGGCGCACCTGTATTGTTCGTCAAGAAGAAAGACGGGTCACTTAGGTTGTGCATTGACTATAGGAAGTTGAACCAGGTGACTGTGAAGAACAGGTATCCCTTACCTCGTATTGATGACTTGTTTGACCAGTTGCGAGAGGCATCAGTGTTTTCCAAGATTGACTTGCAATCTGGTTATCATCAGTTGAGGATTCGGAGTGAGGATGTGTCCAAGACGGCATTTAGAACCCGTTATGGACATTATGAGTTCTTGGTCCTTCCTTTCGGATTGACCAACGCCCCTGCAGCGTTCATGGATCTCATGAACCGAGTGTTTAGGCCTTACCTAGATAGTTTTGTCGTAGTGTTTATTGATGACGTGTTGGTCTACTCTCTGGATGAGACCACCCACCGTCAGCATCTGAGGTTAGTGTTAGAGGTTCTTCGTGAGCACAAGCTATATGCTAAATTCAGCAAGTGCGATTTTTGGTTGCGCGAGGTTCATTTCCTCGGGCATGTTATCTCCGGTGCTGGTGTTGCAGTTGATCCAGCAAAGGTCCAGGCAGTTATGGATTGGGAGGTTCCCAAGACCCCTTCGGAGATTCGTAGTTTTATTGGGTTAGCTGGTTACTATCGGTGATTTATTGAGGGTTTCTCATCCATCGCCGCCCCCTTGACAAAGCTGACCAGGAAGGGTGAGAAGTTCGTATGGTCTGAGGCATGCGAGCGTAGCTTCCAGCTATTGAAGGCTAAGCTCACTTCTGCTCCGGTATTGGTATTGCCTAGTGGTCTAGAGGGCTTTGCCATTTATACGGATGCGTCTCAGATTGGCTTGGGTTGTGTGCTCATGCAGCAAGAGAGGGTAGTAGCTTATGCTTCTCGTTAGTTGAAGGAGCATGAGAAGAACTATCCGACTCATGACTTGGAGCTCGCAGCAGTGGTTCATGCACTAAAGATCTGGAGGCACTATCTTTATGGTGTCAGATTTGAGGTGTTTACCGACCACAAGAGCTTGAAGTATCTTTTCTCCCAAAAGGAATTAAACCTGAGGCAGAGAAGATGGATTGAGTTCTTGAAGGACTATGACTTCGACCTTCAGTATCACCCTGGGAAGGCGAATGTTGTAGCGGATGCGCTGAGTAGGAAGAGGCCATCTCTCTAGCAGGATTGGAAGATGTTGGAAGATGCGGCTTGCGCGTTGACTGAGTTAGAGCCATCGCTATGCCAGGCTTTTGTAGCTCAGTTATCCCTTAGGTCCTCGATTTTGGATGAGGTGATCGAGCGACAGGAAGCCGACCCTAGACTCTTGGAGTTAGTGGGCAAGGCAAGCATTGCTCGTGATGAGGACGGTGTGATTAGATTTCAGCACCGTGTTTGTGTCCCTGATTTTGTAGACGTCTGTGAGCATGTGTTAGCGGAGGCTCATAGATCGCGATTCTCTATTCATCCGGGTAACACTAAGATGTATCAAGACCTGAAGAGATCATTTTGGTGGTCCGGCATGAAGAAAGATGTTGCGGATTATGTGTCTAGGTGTCTAGTATGTCAGCAAGTGAAAGCCGAGCGGCAGCGACCATCCGGCCTTATGCAGAGGATGGATATCCCAGTGTGGAAGTGGGAAGCTGTCACTATGGACTTCGTATCGGGTTTGCCTCGATCTAGAAGGGGCAATGACTCGATTTGGGTAGTTGTAGATAGATTCTCGAAGACTGCTCATTTCTTGCCTATGAAGAAGAAGCAGTCAGTAGAGAGTTTAGCTAGACTGTATGTGAGTGGTATCATTAGATTGCATGGTGTGCCGAAGTCGATCATTTTGGATCGAGATCTGAGATTTACTTCGAGATTGTGGAAGGGTCTTCAGGATGCTTTAGGTTCGGAGCTGAAGCTCAGTTCGGCGTTTCATCCCCAGACCGATGGACAGTCCGAGAGGACTATCCAGACGCTCGAGGATATGTTGAGAGCGTGTGTCCTGGATTGGAAGGATGATTGGGAGCGTCATTTACCTCTTGTGGAGTTCGCATACAACAACAACTTTCATGCGAGTATTGGTATGGCTCCATTTGAGGCGTTGTATGGTAGGCCCTGCAGATCTCCGTTATGTTGGGAGGAGATTGGTGATAGGCAGTTGATCGGACCAGAGTTAGTTCAGGAAACTTCGGATAAGATCCAGCTTATCAGGAAGAGGCTTGTTGCGGCACAGGATAGGCAAAAGAGTTATGCTGACAACAGGAGAAAGGATCTAGAGTTCGAGGTTGGCGATCATGTCTTCTTGAAGATATCGCCCACTCGTGGTGTCGTTAGATTTGGCAGGCGTAGCAAGCTAAGCCCTAGATTCATTGGCCCATATGAGATTCTCAGACGTTTGGGCAGCGTGGCATATGAGCTAGCATTGCCCCCAGCTTTGGCTAGCGTTCACCCTGTATTCCACGTATCTATGCTCAGGAAATATGTCCGAGATCCGTCTCATGTGATTAGTCATGAGCCTGTGGAGATCCAGCCAGATCTTTCGTATGTCGAGCAACCAGTAGCTATTCTTGACCGGAAGGTTCAGCATCTCCGGAACAAGAGTATTGCGTCGGTGAAAGTTCTCTGGCGGAACTTCTCACGAGAGGAGGCTACTTGGGAGCTTGAGGATGCGATGAAGAAGAAGTATCCCCTTTTGTTTGAGTAGTGTCATTCTAACTTCGAGGACGAAGTTTCTTTAAGGGGGAGAGGGTGTAAGGCCCTCGAATTTCTGTCGCATTATTGTATTTGTGTGTGTATATTTGTGCTTGTGTATGTATATACATATTTACGTATGTATTAATTAGTACAATTACGTGTGCATGTGTTTATACTGGATGTAAATAATGCATGTATTGAATGGTGATAGTATGGATACGCTACCATATACATATGGCATGTATGTATGCATGGCATGCATAGTTTTCTGCATGTTTTAGAGTTCTGGCCGAAGGCCAGATTGGCGTCAACCCCTAGCTGTTGAGGTGGTGTCAGCGTCCATCGATGGACGCCAACACTAATCCTGGCGTCTAACGATGTGGACGCCTATTTATCTGACCTGCATGCATTGCAGAGCCAGAAATTCTGGAAACAAGGGAGCTCACCCATTGGGGAGCTGTCCCCAACGGCTCTGAGAGCCATCTTGTCACCTTGTGAGTGGGAGAGAGACCTCTCCCATATGTTGAACCCGGATCTGCCTTCCCTAACCCTCTCTTCACCCTTTGCAAGAGAGAAACAAGAGGAAAAACCCTAGCTTCTGAGCTGTGAGAAAACCCCCACTTTGCACCCAAGAATCTGACCCTCTGAAGCTGGATCCGGCCATCTTCCTCGACAAGAAGCTAGCTGGACTGAAGGAGAAGACCTCCCCGATGTTTCCTTGCTGTGGAGATCATCCAGGAGCCCGGAGGAAGGAGATATTGGAGGACGTTTTGCACCTTCTTGGGACTGCCCAAGGAGGTCTTCACCAGCACTTTTGATCCATTGGAGCAATTTCTAAAAGGCAAGTGACCCTACCATAAGGTTCCCGTATGAGTCTAGGACGGTTTTAGCATTTTGGTGTATTTTGCTTCGTGTCCTTGACCCCCAAATTCACCCCAACTTGAGGGCTCGGGTCTGTGTTCTGCACAGACCTGCATTGACGGCAAGGTCACTGGACGTTGAGATTATGCTTGGCGTTCATCGACCATGCCGCTGACACTGAGTTAGCGGCCAGAGACCGCCGCCAAGTTCATCTGGACAGAACAGTGACCTGTTCTGTCCTTCCTATACAACTATTTTCGGTATGGTTTCCGTGATGAGGATATATGGTAACCCTATACACTATGTATATTGTTAAATGTGGTGTGTGGATGAGTGTGATGTGTGGTGGTGAATGTTATAAATTATTCTCCCATGAAATTTCAAGCATGATTGTTGATAATCTTGCCAATCCATGTTTTATGATTAGGACTAGTCTGAATGCCCTAAGCTTTGTCAGATCATGAAGTTAGTGGATTAGTATATGTGTACTCAAATTTTGATAAATTATCCATGCTTGCATAAGTTGCTATTAATTTCTGTTCGGTAAATAAAAATGCATGCAAGAAGGAATTGTTGTGATCGATCTATGGTTGTAGGATTTAGGGTAATTTTGTATTTTCAGATCATGCATATAACGTTTAGTCTCTGTTCAGACAGTAAGTGGCAAAAATGTATGATGGTGTTAAGCTCCATGTCAACTTAAATTATGAATAGCATGCTAAATAAGTATTTGATTTTTTGTAAATCCCATTTAGCTCAGAAAAATCTGAAAAATTGAATGTATGATTTTGAACCCGAAAATAGCATGTGGTTAAATTTTTAGGTCATTTGGATCAGTATATAAGGAGTTATGCATTTTTCCATGTGAAATGTAAAAATTTATGCATGTCATCGTAAAGTGAATAGATGTCGTTTAAACCCAACCTGATTGGTGAATTTACTATGTGTTAAACTCCTGAAATCTGTAGTGTCATGTCAAGAAAACAGAGATATGCATGTGAGTGAGAAAGCAAATGGAATGGAAAGTGATATGTGTAAAACCACGTGTAAAATCGGTAAAATGTGTAAATGTGTAACTGTGCCAATGTGATACTGCTTCCGTAGAGGGCAGTGGAACTGTATCAGGGAAAAGTCCCCTTGAGAAAGTTCAATGTGTAAGTGACCCTAAGGGCATTAGGGGGAAATCCTGGAGGTGGACAAGTACCACTGGTTAGGGTGGAGACTTGTTCTCCCAGTCTGCACAGTCCAAGAGTCACCATTGTGATGCCTAGATGGCGTCTATGTGTAATGTGATGTGTATATGTCCTTCTTTGGTGGTTTGGACTATGTGTCACGGCACCTAAAATGTGTAATGTGTAATGTGTAATGTGTATGTGTTCATGTGTTAATGTGTAAGTGAACAATGTGAAATGTGTACGTGTAAAGTGCAACCATGTGAAAAGGGAAATTTGTGTAGAGAAAATGTGAAACTAGAAAGGTGAGAATATGACATTGAAATCCATGTGAGACAAATCTGAAATCATGTGAAATCAGTAATTTCATGTTGTTATCATCATGTTTATACGTGCGAAGATGTCTAGAATTCATGTTAGGGATAATTGACGAACACTTGTACAAAATAGCATGATTGGTTGTTCACATGGTATGTTTTAAACAACATTGTAGCTCTCATGTGTAGGTTTACAGCCATTAAACCATGTGAAACCAGCAACTTAAAGCATGTGAAAATGTCTATGTATGTACTTAAAAACATGTAAAACCCATGCTAGTTGTGCTTTCCTTTCATATATGCACAGTGTTCATGTTGGTAGCTCTCATGTCTTGGTTCTTTAAAGGTAAAATTTCACGAGTAAATCGAATAGAGAGCATGTGATAGGTAAGTTTTATTCTTAGAAATCTGAAAGCATGATCCATGTATTAAATTGTAGAACTTTCATGATAGGATGAAACTTTCAAATGACTAGCATGTCATATGTTGAAATTGTGAATGTGCATGTGGAAACCTCCATGACTTATACGTGTATGTTATGAGTAGTGTTGCTTTCTGAGTCTTTAAGACTTACTACTTGCTTCGGCGTACAGGTGTAGACAGTGACGAGACTCTCGTGGAGGAGACGGAAGAGACGGACTCCGAGCGCGGAGTTTAGATTGTTGGAGCAGTGTACCCCCTTTTTGTGTTTTCATAGTATGTAAAAGTGACATTGTACTAGAACTATCATGAGAATATTGTATAAGTGTGGACATTTGTGTTTTAAATTTCAGCAATGAATTATGTGGACCTTTTAGTTCTTAATTGTTATCAATCATGTATGTTTAAATGTGGATGATGAATGAATGAAGACAGTAGTTCTTTTTACTTCCGCTACTCTGTTCGTATATTCACGTGTATCTCAGCTGTTTGTATCGTTTGGGTAAATGTCCCACTGTGAGGACTCTCTCTATACCGACGTGGGTTGGTATAACCGTATCGGTATATTGAGGGCCGTCACAAAGGAAATTTTTGGTAATGTCTCAACCAAAATCCAGACTGCTGAAACCTCTTTTGCCACTGCTCAAAAAGCCTTTGATGAGGTGCCTTCCATGGACAACCATAGCCAATATCTGCTAGCCAAAGACAACTTGGAACATGTTTTGTCGCCGGAGGAAAAATTTTGGCGACAGAAATCTAGGACTAAATGGATGAATGATGGGGATAGGAACACCAAGTTTTTTCATGCTTATGCATTATCTCAAAGGAGGGATTCTATTATCTCCAAACTATATCGAGATGATGGTTCTATTGAGGAAGGCAATGCTGAAATCGCAGATATGTTTGTTAATCATTTTTCTGACGCCTTCACCTCTACTCCCCACCAGGTAAAACCTGAAATCCTGGCACATATCCCAGCTTTATTGACTGACAAGGACAATGCCATGCTCTGTGCTGTGCCCACTCTTGATGAAGTCTAACAAGTGGTTTTTAGTATGAAGTCGGACAGTGCTCCGAGACCCGATAGTTTCCCTGGACATTTTTTTCAAGCTTGCTAGGAATTCATCCTAATGGATATAATCAATGCGGTTCAAGCCTACTTCTGTGGTCACCCGTTACCCACTGCCTTCACTTCTTCCCTAATCACCCTCATTCCTAAGGTTGTGAATCCAAGGAAGTGTTCTAATTTCAGGCCTATAAGTCTATCAAATTTCTTCTACAAGATCATTTTCAAAATTATTTCTGACAGAATTGGCACCTTATTGCTTGGGTTAATTTTTGAAGAGCAGGGAGCCTTCACCAAAGGGAGGAACATTGCGGAAAATATCCTCCTTACTAAAGAAATGCTTTAGCACCTTGGAAGGCAGTGCAAGGGGGGGGGGGGGGGATTTGATCCTCAAACTGGATATGGCAAAGGCTTATGACAGAATGGAATGGGACTTTCTATATGCCGTTCTCAGAAGATTCGGTTTTTCCCTTCAGTCTATCTCCATCATTAAACCCCTTCTTCAAATTGATGGTTTTCCATCCTTCTTAATGGTCAGGTTCATGGTTTTTTCCACTCATCTAGGGGCCTAAGACAAGGGGACTCGGTGGCTCAAGCCCTTTTCATTCTCACTGAGGAAGCTCTCAGCCGTGGTCTCACCCATCTATTCCATCACAATAGTGGAGGTTGGTATCAAACTAACGCTCGGTGCCCAGCAATTTCACACATCCTTTTTGTTGATGATACTTTGATTTTTTCCAATGCTTATGTTAGACATTTAAGAAGGCTGATGGCCTTCCTCAAGGACTATGAGGAGGCATCTGGGCAGCTTATTAATAAGCATAATAGCTCCTATTATATTTCTAGATATGCATCTGCTAGTATGACCTAGAAAGTTAGTAGTACCACTAGTTTCAACAGAACAAAACTGCCCATTAAATATTTGGGAGTATCCATATATCCTGGCCGTCAGAAGTGCATTTATTTTGCTAATATTATCTCCAAGACTGCCAGCAAGTTGCAAGGTTGGAAATTTGAGTTTTTATCCATAGGGGGGAGACTGATCCTCATCCAACACATCCTTTCTGCCCTCCCTATCTACACCATGACTGCTTTGTCCATACCAGTCACTGTTATGAGGGCTTTTCACAGAGTTCTTGCTAATTTCTTTTGGGGTTCTTATGAGGGATCCCTGAAGAGGCACTATAAGAGTTGGAAGGTCATCTCCCAACCAAAGGATTGTGAGGGTCTGAGGGTTCTCAATTTACACCACATGCAAATAGCCTTCAGAACCAAGATAATGTGGAGGGCTTTGTCAACTAACTCCTTATGAGCTAGATTCTTTAAAGGGAAACATCTGTTCAACTGTCATTACTCTGAGGACCATTTCCCCTTTATGACAGCAGCGGATAAAAGGTCATGGCAGCAAGCTGCCCAAATATTTTTTCAGAATCACAGGGTCAACCCTTTGGAGCAGAACTCTGAGGCTACTTTCTAGTATCATATATGGACTGGTAACTCTTCACTTAAAGGACTATATCCTCGAGGATGTCTGGAAAAACATGTCTGATCGTGCATGCTCCATTCAGCGGCCTTTCATGACCCGAACAGTACTCATTTGCAAACCGCACTCAAGTATTGTCCCAAGAACGTGTTAAGCCAATTTTTATCTATCAATGATATCAAGGATACTTGGATCTGGTGCCCCAATGCCAATGGAAAATTTTCAACCAAATCTGTTCGTATTATCCTCAAACCAGTTGCATCTTCCAACTAGAATGTTCTGTGGTCTTCTTCTGTCCCCCTTAAATGGTATGTGCTTGCTTGGAGGATGATCCTCAACTGTATTCCTGTGGATGCCACCATCAAAGCTAAAGGCATTCCGCTATGCTCCAAGTGCTGCTGCTGTGCACAACCACAACAAGAGAATGCTATCCACTTATTCTTTAGAAGTGAAGCAGCCAACCAAGTCTGGGTAGAGTTGTTCCCCATCCTTCAGTTCAACAATATGGCTGCCTGCACTGTGGCGGATGGTGTGCTCTTTTTCTTAACCAACCTCAAACTATCTACTGCTGCTGGCCGCCTTGCACAGTGTACTTTCTTGGCTGTCTTATGGAAGATTTGGTGCAATAGGAACCGTGCAAAATTTTAGGGGCAAGGCATGTCTGCTAAGCTTATTCTCAACAAGGGCATGCTCTCTATTCGTGCAACCAGCACCTGTTTTAAACTCCATAAATTACCACAACCGTGGCTCACTGTTTTGCGACAGATTGGGGTTCGATGAGAATAAATTAAAGTTGTGATTCCTGCTGTGGTGAGGTGGCTCCATCCACTGCCAGGAAGACTGAAATTAAATGTTGATGGGGCTTATAAAGCAACATCTGGTGATGCTGGTGGAGGGGGTATCCTCCGTGATCACATGGGCAACTTTTCCTCTGCCTTCGCTAAGGCTTATTATGGGCTAAATTCCAGTCTTGCTGCTGAAGCCTATGCTCTCAGGGATGGCCTCAAACTTTGCTGCAGTAAGGGCAACTTGGAGGTAATTGTTGAGTATGATTCCTTCAACCTGATTCATATTGTTGGTGGTAAATTTCCTTGTCATTGGGATCAATTGTGCATTCTGCATGAGGTGGCTACCTTTTCACAGAAGATCAAAGCAGAAATTTGGCATACTCCTCGTAAAGCCAACCAGGTGGCTCATTACCTCGCCAATTATGGTTGCTCTAGCAATCTTTCCACTACTTGGGAGCTATGGGCTGATCTACCTCCTATTGTAAAGGGACCCTACCGTCTAGATAAGGTCGGATTCCCTACCATTAGGCCCTAGCTTACTTTGTACTTTCCTTCTCCTTCTCTTCTCAATCTAATCTATAAAATCTTAGCCACTTGGTGATGGTAGTGGCCCTCTCACATTGTGAGGATGCCCCTACCTTCTCCTTTTGGTCAAGCTATATTTAAAAAAAAAAATCCCCACTTCAAAGTAAAAATAGGAAGGTAGGCATATTCGAGCTCTGGGTAAACCGACCAAGATAGGGGAAAAGGAAATTACTGAAAATAACTCTCTTCCCTAGGTTGTAAGGGTAGGAATATGAGTTGGAGTTTAATCTATGAAAAGTTTGAGTCTAGTTGTTATAATGTATCGGTGTTTAGTAAGTTTTGCCAATCCATGTAACTTTGTAAGCTTGACTACAAAACCATGTATTAGAAATCTTATGTAATAAATGTTACAAATAGCTACCTTTAACTATTATATCATAATATTTCCAATGCCAATCAAAACAACTCACATTTCTTGTCGTGCCCCACCGCCATCTCTAGAGAAGTATAATCATAGAACTCTATAAGAATTGAGGTTATTCCTAAGTGGGGGAGACCTCAAGTATAGCAAGTTATTATTAGAGATTGTTAAAGGCTTGATTTCTCTATTAACTAAAAATAGAGGATATAGTGGAAGTTACATTTCATTGAACCTAGGATCACAACTTGGCTTCTTAAGATTTGAAGAGTAACATCAATATTTAATTCTCTATCAACCAACCATGTCATGACTACGAGGTATATAGTGGGTGCATACACTGTGTGGCTTGATAATCATGACAGTGTTTGTAAGGCCCTCAAATTTTGTTCACATTATGTATATTTAATTTTGTGCATATTATAAGTATTTATTTACTTATGTGCATATATATATATATATGTTTATTTCTGTGCATATAATATATTTATTTAAATGTGCATATAGTATTTAATTACTGTTGTGCATATTGTATGTATTTATTTTGTGTATGTAGGTTTATTTGATATTTCTATGTTCTGCTCGAAATCCCAGTTAACGTCAACATCCCTTGACGTTAAGGGTAGGTTGACGGCAACATGTGTGATGTTGACTGTAAGGTCGGGGGATATAGACCTCCAGATCGATGGACGCCGACTTCATGTTAACGACAGCAAAGTGGCCATTTACTTCTCCGGTTATGTTGCGATTCTAGATCTGAAAACGACTGGGTTTTCTCCGGGTTCTAAATAGGAAACCCATCCCAATGGTAGGAATCCTAATCCTAAGCATACCCCGACTATTAGCCCTATAAAACCTAGTGATTTTGGCCAGATTAAGACCTTTGGTTCAAAGGAAAAGCTAGGGTTTCTTGAGAGAAAAACCAAACTTTTGCAAGACTTGATCTGGCGTTTGAGAGCTTCTTCCGGCGATCTTCTTCGACTGGGAGGTTCTCCTTGGGTTGTTGAAGCTTCCCCGACTCCAAGAGAATCGTCTACACAAGCAGGAAGACCGGATTTAGGGTTGCAAATCTCACCTTCTTGGCTTGGCCGAGGAGGGCTTCTTCGATAAATTAAACCTTTAGAGATTTTATTTCAGGCAAGTAATCGAGGGGTATCATCCCTAGACATGTCCCCTAGGGTTAGAGTGTAGCATATTAACCGTTCGGATCATGACGTAGTGGTTCTGGAGACTAGTGTGTGGCCCATTAGTGTGTGTTACAGGTGTTTACGCAGGTTGTGAGGCTTTGTGGACCGACAATTTGGGCCCAAAGCACTCACTGGTTCACTGTCTGTGAACGCGACAGGGCTGAGCATCGCGTTTTGATCGCGACGGCCCTGGGTGTCGCGTTCTTGATACCGCTGTTTGTGGTCTTCGTCTACATGTCCGCCGCGTGTCGCGCACTGGGCGGCCTTGCTGACGTCGACAGTGGGAAGGTGACGGCCTCCTACGTTGTGTTCTTGTCGCAACGGTAGGGTACGTCACGTTCGTAACTGTGAGGTGTTTTAAGCGTAGGCCAACCGAACAGAGCTCAGAAAGCTCTGCTCGGCCAGGAAGGGTTGCTGCGGTGGTTTTTCGGGTGATTTAGGGTTTTAGCATCGTTTTCGGCGTGGTCCCTCCGTGAGGACGTTGCACAGAGTGGGGGAAACGCCGGGTCATGGTCGTTCTTCGCATTCTTCGTGAAGGTAGGGAGATTCTGCCTTGTTTTACATTATGGATTGCATGTGATGCTTATGTGGCATGTATCGTGTAGAGTATGAATAATTGACTGTTATAGTGTTTTATGTGGGTTGAGTGGGGAATCCAGAGATTGGTTCCCAGTTTTAGGGTTGCGCTTGTGAAGGCGACGGACCGGGGTGTCACATTCAGAATGCGACAGCCCGACCCGTCGCATTCAGCTTGTGAACGTGACATATCGAGGTGCCACGTTCTGAAGGCGACTGAGGTCCCTATCGTGTTAAGGGTTTTGATGGCTTTGGTCTTGTGCATGGTCGTGTGATTATCGGTTTATCGTTACGTGTTGTGCATGGCAACGATAAGCGGTGCATTGGCACCTGTAGCGCTCGAGGAGCGTGTTGTTTACAGGGTTGACGTGTTGTTCACTTGAGTTGTGTGTTGTGTTCACGTGGTTTGTGTGTGCGTGGCGAGTAGTACGATGCCTACCATGGTTACCTCTTCAGTTGGGAGGCCCAGGTTTTGTGTGAGCCAGACACGTTAGTGCTCGAGGCTTGTCTCGGTACTTGTGTACCGTGGAGGTCTGTGTCATCTTCCTGGACACCCTCGCTCTTCTGTAGAGTTGTACGTCTGGCTGAGGGAAATACGGTAGTGGGATAGCGATTTTTGAGAGTTTATGCTTTTGTCGCTTGTAGCGCGCTCGTGGTTGGGGGTTACAGACACCAATAGACGTACTGGGCCCCAGCTAGTCCTATTTTCTAGTGCCTCACTTTAGGGTGCTCAGGACGGATACCGTAAAGGTGCCAGGCATGGACCTGCGACCGTGTGGTCTGCAGAAGTGGTGTCGGTTGGTCTCCACAGTTCTTGACTTGTTCTAGTGGAGCGGTAGCTGGACCTTTCGTCCGTGGCTGCGAGACTGAGAGGTAGTCCTGTGTGGTTTGTCCGGGTCAGTTGCTGGTGTAGCGAACCATCTATGTGACTCGAGTGTGGCGTTTTCTACTTTAGCACGTACACCTGGCGAGGTTTGCCGTTTATTTATTAAAGGCTGATTTCTGTTAATAGCATGTGGTAAGTAGTTTTTTTACAACTTTAATATCCTGTGTGGATAGTTCTATAAATTGCTAGCGTAGCTTCCTACTTCTTTACTTGTGAGTTTGGCTTTGTTCGGATTTTGGGGGAGTTTCCCTATTGAGCCAGTGACTCGTGAGGCTCACCCCTACTTCTTTCAGGTGAGGGAGAGCAGGAGGCTTCTCATCCCTCTTCTAGTTCGGAGCTGCACCGTAGCGGAGTTGGGTCTGCACCAACAGCAGTGTAATTTACTTACTTTATACACCTCGGGGTATGCCCCAGGTCGCTCTTATAGTTGTGTCTGGCTATAGTTGTGAAAAAGGCTATGTATATTTCATGTAAATATTTGTGAGATGACAATCTTATATATATTTGGGCTGGTTCCTTTATATTTCTACGGACTTGTGAATGGTATCCCTTGCGAGGCTACGACTCGATCGTGGGAGGCGGAGTCGAGTCAGGCCCGTTATTAGGTTAACGGGTTTGAACGACGAGGACCACTACAGTTGGTATCAGAGGAAGATCCATGTGATTATAAAGAAATCGGAAATTTACATAGCCTAGTCTCTTCTTTAGCCCACTGCTGGTAGTTGACCCTGGTTTTTGTATTGATTTGTTGTATGTTGTGTGGTTGGAATGGTATATGTGCAGGATCAGAAATGGCAGACAGGAGGGATGGGGGAGGAGGTGGAGATGAACCTGAGGAGACTACGCATCAAATGATAGAAAGAATATGGGAGAGTCTTACAGAGATTCGTACCAGGTTGGATCACCAGGCACCAGTATAGCCGGCAGCAGGGGCACCGCCGATTGTAGAGGAGGCAGTACCAATGGCACCACCCCCACCACCACCAATAGTTGAGGTACCACTCGTAGTACCTGTACTTCCTGGAGCTCTAGTATGGGCAGTCAGTGTGGAGGATCCCACATCACTAGTAGAGAGGTTTTTGCGGTTGCAGCCACCTACATATTCAGAAGGTCCAAATCCCGACACAGTAGAGCACTGGGTGCATGAGATAGAGAGGGTTTTTGTTATTATGAGGTGTTCGCAAGCTGATAGGGTGTTACTAGCTGCCTATCAGTTGCACGGATTTGCACAGGAATGGTGGAGATTGAAGATGCAGACGGCTTTTGCAGGAAGGAAGGAGGAAACCATTACCTGGCCAGAGTTTTTGGAAGTATTTAATGATACTTTCTTCCCAGTTCAGATACAGCAGGCCAAGAGGGAGCAGTTCCGGACGTTGCAACAAGGGAACCTGTGTCACGTCCTAATAAAAGACTATTTATTGGAAGTGACAGAAAATAGGTACAAAAGATAATATTAATATTTATCCATTCATAACGTGATATGCAGAAGTCTTATTACAAAAGTACTCCTCATTACACACTAAGTGAGGAGTAGGGATGAGTAAACTATTAGTCACTACATATCAAAATTACACTGCTAAAATAGCAAATGGTCAGATTGCTTGTCAACGGAGTTCACTCAGCACACATGCCCCTTTTAAACTTCTCCCCCATCTTGGTCACCTGAAAAGGGAAGGATAGGTGAGCTAACTAGCCCAATAGAACTCAAATCCTCAAATCAAAGAGATAGGAGTATATAGTAATCAAGTAAAGGACATGACTGATAACAAGAAGGCAACTAAACATCCCAATTGTGTCAGTGAATGTGAAACAGTAGTATTGAAACACAAGGCATGCTCAGGAATTCATATTGAAACTGAAATTCTGGTTCAGGTAAATATTCACACAGGACAGGTTATATGATGACCATAATCAGAAAGTAATTGATGCAATGCCAAACATCCTATTGCCCTTTATCATTCCCGTACGACCCGTAATGAATTCGGGTGCTCCTCCCAGGACTGAACCAGCCCTATTTGCACAGGCATATAAGTCAGGTGGGGTCCAAGGACCCAATAATTGTCATCACATGTTGTTCATAATCAATAAGTATACTCAAGCATTACTCTGAAGAAGCCAAGCTCTTATGAATTCAGTTACTGGACACAGGAAATTAGATTCAACTGAGTACCATTTGTAGTCGATAACTTTAAGAACAATTCAAGGAAGGGTAAAGTACAAAATGTGGATGAACTCTGTAGTGATATGATAGTAAATTACCAAGGAAAAGAAGATGGTAGCTTGCTAGGCTAAGAGGATGAAGTTTTAATAAGAGTTTGTACATAGAAGGGTGCTATAATACTGGTCAGAACAGGGGCTGTCGACAGCCAGGAGGTGGTTGTCGACAGGTAGAAGCATCCAGAAACCAATTTCTGGTTCTGGGACAATACCTGTCGACAGGCATGGTCTGTCGACAAACAAGGTCCATCTATCGACAGCTACTACTGTTCCAGCAAACTGAAGTTCTGGAAGACGGGGCCTGTCGACAGGTATCTCCTGTATGTCAATAGCCTCCAGTTCCACTTCCAGAAATGACTCTAAGAACATTCTAAAACCATAATAATGAAACCTATGGATCAAAACATGATTTTCAACAACTAGAAGAACTTGTCTTTAGCTCTCAAGGCTAGCTTACATGAGAAACAAGATGCATCATAGGAAACATAACCTATACATGAGTAGTTAGAAACCTACTACCACTTGACATTGAAAGAAAAACCTCTACAACAATGATCAAATGGCAAGATGCTTACAAGGTAAACACTCAATCTTCAGAAGTGTTAAGGAATCTAATCCGAAGCTTGAGGGTACAAACACCTAAATAGGAACAAGCACACTGTACTACAGATGTTTGTGACTCCAAACAAGGTTCTATAGCTAAAGATGGAAGTAGAAGGAAGAGTTTAATACCTGGAATAGAACAACTTTCCTACTATCCAACGCAACAAGTCCATAAATACAGGAGAAGGAATAGGAGGATCTAAACATTCAACAAGAGCCCCTTTAGCATATGGAGAAGACAAAACTAGGAAAGGCGGAAATGAATCCTACCTTTCTTGCAGGATGATACTTTCTTTTTGATGAACTCACTACTGGTGGAGAAGAGATGAAGTCAAGGCAGCCTCTGGCGATAACAACTGGTAGCCCCTTCGATCAGAAGCAACAACTCCTCTTGGTGCAACACAATGGCGGCTACCCACCAGTCTAGAGTTGCACACACACAGTAGCAGAAGAAGTAGCTCTAGTAGTAGAAATCTCCTCTAGCAATGATAGCAGTAGCAAGGGAAACATGAGCAAGAAATGAAAAGTTTGCACGAAGGAGAAGGGGGTGTTTTATAGCCCAGCTTCTTACCATGCACGGTGACACCTCTAAGCACAGGTGTAACAGTAAAACCCATTGGGTTTTTACTGCTTACACATGGTTCATGCATCCTCTAACTACCTTACACCTCAGCCTCTAATGTGTATGGGATTTAACCCACCATTGCATGGGCTTGCGTAGCCCATGATACGTCATCACGTAAAAATTCCTGAAATCCTTACCGTAATTAGCCCATAATTCAGCTGGCCTAAAGATCCTCTTGTAAACACATTCAAATGATGTCCATTTATGTTGAAATTTCAGCCATAAGCTAATGTAATGGTTTTACAAATTATGGTGATTTTATTTTAATTTTTAGATTTTATTTTCCACTGGGTGAAAAATCGTCCGGAAAATAGTTGCGTCGACTTAATCTCGAAATCCATACGTCAACAAATCCAGATATTTACATTTCTGATATCACCATATTTTTCTGGAAATTATGGTGTTCTCATATTTTAATTTCGTTACAGTTTTTCGGTGTCGCCCTGTCAGAGCGTGCACCTCTGTGTACAACATTAGGGTATCATTTATTAATGCTAATTAATCCCAAATATCAATTATTTAAATCTAATGATAATAGTTAAGTCTAGTAACCATATTATTCATATTTTCCAATAAATAAAAATTTTCAGGGTGTTACAACTCTCCCCCACTAAGAGAAATTTGGTCCTCCAAATTTTAATAACATGAGAGTATGATTACTAACCTAAAAATAATTCTGGGTACTTGATCTTAATGGCATCTTCCAGTTCCCATGTCGCTTCTTCTTGTCCTCTCTTATTCCATTGAATCTTTAATAAGGGAAGTTCCTTGTTCCGAAGTTGCTTGATTTTTCGGTCAAGGATCTGTATGTTGCCCAGCTAGCTAGCCCAGAGGGGGGGGTGAATGGGTTATTAAAACTTCGATCTCTGATTAAAACCTGTTTACTGAAAGGATTGCACAACTTAATAACAAGGTTAGAGTTAGAGCAAACAAGACAACAATCATACAAAACACATCCACAAGACACAAGGATTTTATCCTGGTTCGGAACTCCTCTCCACAGGAGACCTACGTCCAGTCCCTGAGCAATACCTCAGGATTTACTATCAAGGGTACAATCCCCCTTAAGGATCCTTACACCCAGCCTCAACTGGTCTTCCTTCAGCCTGAAGGGAACAACAACCACCCTGGATACCACCAGGTCTTCCTTCGTCCAGAAGGGAACAACAACCACCCTGGATACCACCAGGTCTTCCTTCGTCCAGAAGGGAACAACAACCACCCTGGATACCACCAGGTCTTCCTTCGTCCAGAAGGGAACACAAACTAATCAGAAAAAGGGTGTGAAAACAGGCTTCAGATTCTAGCTTGACCAGCTACAACCTGAAGCTCCTAAGCCCCCGAGAGAGAAAGAGATTTAACAAGGTTTTTCTCTCCAAGGACCACACAGGCTCTTACAAATGAGAAGATTCCTTTTGAGCACAGAGAGCTAAGAGCTTAGAACAAGGTTTGGAGTGGAGGCTTCGCTCTTCTTCAAAGTTCTAAAGATTGTGTGAGATGGATTTCTTTCTTCTTCTTCTAAAATCAAGCAATGTTGCTCTACTCGTCTTTTCCGTCTTGAGTCTTCTATTTAAACTGCTGATTCAAATTCGAACGTTGAAGTGTCCGTTGTCTCTTATCCTTGTGTACGTTAGACTGGTCACTGAGGAAGCTTCTGATCGTCAGTCTTTTATCCTGGTGTACACGCCAAAGAGATGTCATAGAACTTTGTATCTTGTGTCCAACGTTGTCCAGATGAGTCTTGTCAGATATCTGTAAGCATATCATCAATAAATAGAAGACAGCTAGGACTGCTGTCTATTGTTAGTTGAGATGGAACAGATATTGCAGTATATAGCAAAGCTCCTTTCTGTCCCAAAAAGTACGTAGACAGAGTAGCATAGAAATGGAAGATATTGTCTGCATGCATGGGAGATACGATCGGAGAGCATTTAATGCATAGCAGTCAACGGACAAGATATGACTTTGACTTTTCAACGCTATTAAAAAGCATTATACTGATGCATCAAGAAATTCGATAAAAAGAATCTTGCTGACTTCATAACTTATGAAATCGTTATGAATTATAGCAAGTCGTTATGAACTGTAAAGAAATCGTTGTGATAACTTATGAAGCCGTTACAACAGGCAAGTCGTTGCGAGTTCTAAAGAAATCGTTGCAAGAAATCGTTATGACTATCAAGTTATAAAGAAATCGTTACACGAAATCGTTATGACTATCGAGTTGTAAGGAAATCGTTACACGAAATCGTTATGACTATCGAGTTGTAAGGAAATCGTTACACGAAATCGTTATGACTATCGAGTTGTAAGGAAATCGTTACACGAAATCGTTATACAAAGCAAGGCGTTATGATCAGTGAAGAAATCGTTATGGACTCCAAAGAAATCGTTATGAAGTCTAAAGAAATCGATATGACTATAGAGTCGTTGCGAGTTCTGAAGAAATCGTTACGAGGTCTAAAGAAATCGTTATGAAGTCTAAAGAAATCGATATGACTATAGAGTCGTTGCGAGTTCTGAAGAAATCGTTACGAGGTCTAAAGAAATCGTTACGGCTAGAGAGTCGTTGCGAGTTCTGAAGAAATCGTTACGAGGTCTAAAGAAATCGTTACGAGGTCTAAAGAAATCGTTACGGCTAGAGAGTCGTTGCGAGTTCTAAAGAAATCGTTACGAGGTCTAAAGAAATCGTTACGGCTAGAGAGTCGTTGCGAGTTCTAAAGAAATCGTTACGAGGTCTAAAGAAATCGTTACGGCTAGAGAGTCGTTGCGAGTTCTAAAGAAATCGTTACGAGGTCTAAAGAAATCGTTACGGCTAGAGAGTCGTTGCGAGTTCTAAAGAAATCGTTACGGTAACGATTTGATTTGAGTTTTCCGGTCAAAGAGGAAATCGTTCTGCTTATCAAAGAAGTCGATACAAAGACTTGGATAGAATTGATGAGACTTACCAGATTGTCTTGAACTTTCATTTTTCTTTTATTTCCTGTACTTAATGCTCAAGTAATCCATTAGTGTTATTTTGTTAATCATCAAAATTAATATATAAATAAATGGAAATATTTATTATGGGGACAGTTTGGTCATCAATCTCCCCCTTTTTGATGATGACAAAATATACTAAACGTCATACAAAAAATGAAATGTTTTTCAGATGTGCGTTAGTTGTCTCCCCCATTTTGTCATTAGGCAAAAAGATAAGCTGTGAGACAAAGAAGAGAGAAAGATTTATATTAAGATGGAGAAAGATAATACAGAGGAGATAACAAGGAGGCATGCTGTGAGATAACAGCCCATGCCTTGATCTCAAGATCCTCAAAAAGTTGTAGAAAAACGCCAGAAGCAACTGAGAAGGAGGGTCCCATGGAAGGGATGTTCCTCTGAATGTAGAGTTGCCTTTGCTGCTCTAAGAATTCTCCATACTGGGTTTTGTCCAAAATGAATCTGTAGTAAGTACTCTTGCCAAAACTGGCCCTATGGAGAAATCTGTCCAAGGAAATTGGATAGTGAATCTTTTGATTTAACAGATCCTGCTTTAAGGCATAGAAAGCAGAATATCTAGATGCCCATACAGCATAGAGCTCTGGTATGGGTGCGATGGAATTTAGATCCATAAAGGCTTCTGCAGAAAGAGCAGGCTTCCTCTGACTAACTAGATCTTGATTGATAGCTTCCAATTGCTGATAAGAGGCCCGATAGAGAAGCTCCCATTCTGATGAGGTGAGTCTTTCACACTCAGAAATGAGTGGAGCTAAGGTCTGAGAAGACATGCGGCCAGAGTGATATTCTCTGAAGATGAACCGCAAAAAGGAAGGAGATCGGCCCTGCTTGGCTGACATCCGGCCCAGCTGCCTTGCAAACATATCTAGAGCATGAGATCCAGCATCTGAATTAAACACTAAAGAGTGCAGCTTCGGCAGAAGAACTGGAAAATCAACCTTGAAGGAGACAAAGTCTACTTTAAGAGGAAGGTTGAGAGGGGTTTCTGATTTCAGCACAGTAATCTGCGAATTGAACTGGCAAAACTGAACTTCTGGAATTTTGTTCAAGTAACAGAAGTCACTGTACAGCTGAAAGGCTCTGGCAATGCGAATTTCCTTCAAAATGAAGGATCCCCAAGAGTTCTTGTGCTGGAAGATAAACCACTCAGAGAAGGTGAGTGGGTGAGCTCTGAGAGAGAGGGATTCGGCCCTTGCAGTCAGGTATTTTGCATACTGAGCTTTATTTCCTTTGATAACGGCCCACTGATCTTCAGTCTTGAACTCAGTGCCCTCAAGGATTTTGGATTTGAAAGCTTGAGATATCTGAGTAAAAGGAAGAACAATGTCCAGGTGTTCGGATAGGTTGAGAAAAGGAATACCATAAATGGTAGAAAGAATGCATTTCTGGAGGTATTCTTTGTAGATAGGTCTTCTCTTAGGATCAAGGGTAAGAGAGTACCATAAAGGAGGGTAGAGAGGAGCAGAAGGAGTGCTTAGAGAGGAAGAGGTTTTTCTCTTTTTCAAGGCAGGACTTGGAGGGTCAGTCCTGTGAATGTGAGAGGCTGTGGAAAGAATGGTGAGGAGGGTGTTCCGTTCAAAATTGTCTGGAACATTGGTGTCAAAGATACCAAGAGGCAGAGGTTTAACTGGAGGAAAGATAACAGAATTAGGAGGAGTAGGAGGATAGAAAAAATGTTTAGGATTAAAGGAAGAGGTTGGTTGAAGATGAGATGTTTGAATTTTAATAGGTGAAGGTTGAGGAGTTAATGAGGATGAAGCTGAGATGAGAGCTGGAGTAGGTGAGAAGGAGGGTTGAGAGGAAGTAGAGGATGAGGAAGGTTGGGTGCGAGGCATGGGATGTTTTATGGTTGGTGGAGCAGGAGGTGCTGTAGGAGGAGATGAAGGTGTGGAGAGGGTTGGAGTGGCAAGAGAGGAAGTATCAGGGGCCTTGGAGACTGACACAGGCTCTTTCCCTTTGGCCTGACTCTCTCTGACTGCTGAAGAGGGTCCTGAAGACCCTGAGGCTGCCACTGGTCCGGGTGACCTTACAACTGATGGCCCTGATGGCCCTGACCCTTGAACTGGCGACCCTGTTGGCCGAGAGACTTCTGCTGGAGGCCCTGGTGGCCTAGGAACTTCAGCTGGACTGCTCTGAGTAGGTGCTGGAGGGACACCACTAGACCTGGAAAGACTAGCCAGCAAATTCTTCATATCGGACATTTCTTTATTGAAATACCTCATTGCATTTCTTATTGAGGATACGTCTGAGGAGGTTGAAACTTGATTTGAAACAATTCCTTGTATGCCAGACTGAACTGATGCCAAGATTTCTCCTTGGGCTTTTAACAAGGCCATAACATGCTTCAACTTTACTTTTCTATGGCCCTTCCTTGACCTCCTGTGAACAACTCTTTTCTGCTTACCTTGCTGAGAGACAGGCTCCTCAAGATTTATAGTTGCACTTGGGCCTTCACTAACATCAACCAAGGCTGGAGCAGGAATTTCCTGAGTAGGTGCAGCTTTCTCAGAAAAAGCTTCATTCTCTGGCTTTTCAATCTCAGCATGCTCCCCCTGAATGGGAGCAGGGACTTCAATACTTTCTTGCTCCCCCTGAGCAGGAGCTTCTTCCAAGACAACATCTTGTTGAGTACCTGCTTGTACCTCAACATCTGCAAGTAATTCAGACTGAACTTCAGTATGGCCTGCTGCCATAACTTCTTCATCAGGTCCACCTGCCTTAGAAGAGACTGAGATGGAGGGAATGGAGTCCAATACCTCTCTTAAAATAGAGGCGACAAAGGTGGTGGGCAAGGAATCTGCCATACCAGCTGCACCCTCTTCCAATTGAGCTTCGGATTGGCATCCCACAGCTGACTCAACTGGTTCTTGCTCTGCTTGACTTGCTGCTGCTTGCTCTGCTTCTACTGCTTCTGGAATATCTGCAATAACTGCTTCTCCTTCAGCCACAGAGGATTTTGACCAAACTCCTTCTTGCACTGAAAAACCACTTTTCTTCAGGTTTCTGGACCTTATAGACTGGCCCATCTTTTCAGCTACCGCACCTGACAGATCTACTCCAAAGTGCTTGAAAATCTTGGTCAGTAGATGAGCATACAGAAGGGAAACATTCAACTTGCTCTTTGTTTCCCATAACTGAGCATGTGCAAACATCATTCGCTCAATCATCACTGCGGCCAGGTTTATCTCTTTGTTCTGGATTGCCCAGAACATTATGTCCGAATCTGCCCTAGTGCATGAGGAAAAGGTAGCACTACGGGGTACTAAGATTTGGCAGACTATAAAGTGAAGCAATCGATTGAACGCGGACATCTGATTAATATCAAGCTTCCCATCCTTCAACTTAAATCCTGGACCGATAATCCCGAGACCTTTGACTTCATCATTCACAGAGTGAATGCCACTAAATCCAGAGGTCTTTACTCCAAACAGATCACGCAAAAGCTCATGGGTTATTCTGATTTGGATGCCCTTGACAGAGGAAACAAGGGACCCATCTGCTTCTGACTTCAGACAAACGTAGAAAGCTTTTACCAAGTCCGGGTAGCTTACCTCACTGAAGGTGACCACATCCATCCACTGCGATCTTCTTAGAGTATCAACTAGCCTGGCCAAGCCATTCTTCTCAAGATTCTGAACATCCACTGCCTTATTTCCGCAAATCTTCGTCTTCACAAACGTAAATCTTTCTTGCTCCCTTGGGGATAAATACTCAGCACTGTAGCCCCCAACACTTCCGGAGATCAACGGAGCGGCCATGGGTGCAGAGAAGAAAAGATTCTGGAAGGGAGGATGATGGAAGGGACGGAAGTTCTCGAAGGAATTCTTCGCGGGAAGAGAAGAAGGCTTCGAAAGTTGCAGAGAGTCGATCCCAAAATCGTTAGGGCATCAGCTTTGGGTGAACAGATAGAGAATAAAAAGGGTAAAGGTGGAAGACGAATCGATCTCAAAGCGATTTGGGTAAAATAATATTACTTTATTGAAAGGAGGAGCGCCAAAAGGCGGCAAAGATAGAAAGCGACAAAAAGGTTTGACAAGTCAAACAACTTTCTACACAGAAGCGGTCAAAGCATATAGATAACTGAGTTTTGCTTAACTTTAACGGAGAGAGAACTTTCATTTAATCTGAAAAATTTATATGTCAATAAAATCACAGAAATTCTTTCACAAATTGCACATCCCTAGTTCCCTTCTAAGAGATGTAAATCTTTCTTCAGGTAGGGCTTTTGTGAAGATATCTGCCAATTGACCATTTGTATCTATAAACGAAATTTCTAAATTACCACTAGCTACATGGTCTCGAATAAAATGATATCTTACCTCAATGTGCTTCGTCCTTGAGTGTTGAACTGGATTTTTGGTGAGGTTGATGGCACTTGTATTATCACACAATAGAGGAATTGATTTGATGTGAATGCCGAAATCTTCAAGTTGTTGCTTTATCCAAAGAAGTTGTGTACAGCAACTTCCAGCAGCAACATATTCCGCCTCAGCTGTTGATAGAGCTACTGAATTTTGTTTCTTGGATGTCCATGATATTAAGCATCCTGCAAGAAACTGACAACATCCACTGGTGCTCTTTCTATCTACTTTGCAACCAGCATAATCAGCATCTGAATATCCTATTAGATTTATCTCACAAGATCTAGGATACCAGAGACCTAAATCATGAGTTCTAGCTAAATATCTAAATATTCTTTTTACAGAGATTAAGTGAGACTCTCTAGGGTCTGCCTGATATCTAGCACACATGCATACACTGAACAAAATGTCTGGTCTACTGGCAGTTAAGTAAAGTAATGATCCTATCATACCTCGATAATTCTTTTGATCTACCCTTTTACCTTTTTGATCACTGTCCATTCTGGTTGATGTGCTCATTGGAGTTGATAATGGCTTTGCATCTTCAAATCCAAATTTCTTCAACAGCTCTTTGGTGTACTTTGCTTGACAGATATGAGTGCCATCCTTCCCTTGCTTGATTTGCAATCCAAGGAAGTAGCTTAACTCCCCCATCAAGCTCATTTCGAATTCTCCCTGCATAAGCTTTTCAAAGTACTTGCAAAGAGATTCATCAGTAGATCCAAAAATAATATCATCTACATAGATTTGTACAAGAAGTATATGTTTAACCTTGGATTTTATAAATAATGTACTATCTACTTTACCTCTAGTGAAACCATGATTTAATAAGAAAGTACTGAGCCTTTCATACCAGGCTCTAGGAGCTTGCTTTAAACCATATAAAGCCTTATGTAGTTTAAATACATGATTTGGAAATTCAGTGTCGTCAAAACCTGGAGGTTGTTCAACATAAACTTCCTCCTTGATGAAACCATTTAAAAAGGCTGATTTGACATCCATTTGAAAAAGTTTTAAATCAAGTGCAGATGCATAAGCAAGTAAAATCCTAATGGCCTCAAGTCTAGCTACAGGTGCATAAGTTTCATCGAAATCTATGCCTTCCTCTTGGGAGTAGCCTTGAGCCACCAATCTGGCTTTGTTCCTTAAGATTATTCCAGACTCATCCAGTTTATTTCTGAACACCCACTTGGTGCCAATGACTGAATGATTGGATGGTCTAGGAACAAGTGACCATACTTGGTTTCTCTTGAACTGATTTAGTTCATCTTGCATGGCTAATATCCAAGATTCATCAGATAAAGCTTCATTGACTGTCTTAGGCTCTACTTGAGAAACAAATGCTAAATAGTCGCATGGAATTACATTACCTCTAGTTCTTACCCCTACAGATGGATCACCAATGATGTTTTCAGGAGGGTGATCTTTCTGATATCTCCATTCCTTTGGAAGATCTTCATGTTGGATTTCTGTTTGCTGCAGTTCTTCCAGAGTTGGATCCTCTTTGTCCTTAATTGAAGTATTCTTTAATTTTTCGGACAAGTCATCTGCATCATCAATGTCACTAATTTCTTCCTTTTTCAAGGAAGGGTTAGATTCATCAAAAATAACATGTACTGATTGTTCAATCAATAAGGAACGTTTATTGAAAACTCTATAACCTTTGGGTTTAGAAGAGTACCCCATGAAGATGCCTTCATCTGATTTGGCATCCAACTTACCAATGTCCCTTTTTCCATTGTTATGGATGAAGCAAGGACATCCAAATATTCTGAAATGGCTAATCTTTGGCTTCTTTTCTTTGTAGAGTTCATAAGACGTCTTTTTCAGAATTGGCCTGATCATCACTCTATTTATGATATAACATGCAGTGTTGATAGCTTCGGCCCAGAAGTATCTTGGCAGATCATATTCTGACAACATGGTTCTTGCCATATCCAAAAGAGTTCTGTTTTTCCTCTCAGCTATTCCATTCTGTTGAGGTGTCCTTGGAGCTGAGAAGTTGTGCTCAATTCCTTGATCATCACAGAACTTCGTAAACTTTTCATTCTGAAACTCACCACCATGATCTGATCGAATAGAGACAATTGAGAATTTCTGATCTTTCTGAACTTTCTTACTGAAGCTGACAAAATTTTCAAATGTGTCATCTTTGTGCTCTAAAAAGGATACCCAAGTGAATCTTGAATAATCATCAACTATTACAAATCCAAAATTCTTTCCTCCCAAACTGGTAGTTCTCATTGGCCCAAATAAATCCATGTGAAGTAGTTCTAAGGGCTTTGAGGAGGTTACTACAGTCTTTGATTTGAAGGAGCTCTTGGTGTGCTTTCCTCTTGCACAAGGTCTGCAAACGCTATCCAATCTGAAATTTACCTTTGGCAGTCCTTCAACTATTTTCTCTTTCTGAGCTTGTTCAACCCATCCAAGCTGCAGTGGCCCAATCTTCTGTGCCACAGCTCAGTTGATTGATCTTTACTAGCTGCCAAACATACATCTTGATCCTTGAGTTTCTCGAGATATAGAACATACAAATTTCTTTCTCTGTAGGCTTCAAATATGACTGCACCATCCTTTAAGATACTGCATTTTGATTCTTGAAACTGAATTTGATGGCCTTTGTCACACAACTGGCTGATGCTGATGAGATTGTGCTTTAACCCTTTGACCAGCATTACATCTTCTATAACTGATTTTCCTTTGATGTTCACAGATCCGCTTCCTATCACAGTCCCTTTTCCATTGTCTCCATAGGTGACTGTACCTTTTTCAGCTTGGAGATCAACAAATATCTTCTTGTTGCCTGACATATGCCTTGAGCACCCACTATCCAAATACCATTTGGATGCTCGAGGGTTAACCTGAAATGAGAACATCAAGCTTTAGGTACCCAAATTCTTTTGGGTCCTGATTGGTTAGTATCATCAACTTTACCTTTTAATATCCATTTTTTATGTCTTGTTGGACATGTAATTTTAATATGTCCTAACTTGTTGCAGTGACTGCAGCAGGATAACTTAGTCACTTTTTCTATATATTTGAAATCAGCTTTGTATGCTATATCTTGTTCGGGTACAAATTTTGGTGTTGGATATGTTTTAGGGTATATTATGGTTTCTTCATTGTCTGGGGGTATATATCCTAATCCATTTTTCTTTTTACCCGATCTCCTAGCACCTTTTAATATTAAAGAGTTTTTACCGTTGGTGAATTTCTCTAGTGTGCTTGATAGATTATCATTTTCTTTATTTAGTCTTTCTATTTCTATTTTAAATTCACCTAAGTCTTCTTGTTTTTCTAGAAGATTTATTTTCTTATTTTTTTCTTTTAAATCTTCACATAATAATTCATTTCTTCTTTTATGTTCAGTAATTTGTTTTTCAAGTTCTTCATTTTCTGTTCTTAGGTCTGAATTTGTATTTTCTAGACAGATTATATTTTTCTTACTAGTTTTAAGTAATTTGCATACTTCTTTGTATTTATCGTAGAGTTCATTAAATGCACTTTCCAAATTATCCGAATCTGAGTCATTACAGGAATCGAAAGAGGAATCAGATGTTACCTTATCCTCGGTATTTGCCATAAGAGCCAGGTTGGCTTCTTCTTCTTCACTGCTGGAGCTTGACTCACTGTCTGAGTCGCTGCTGTTGTCCCATGCAGCTGCCATGGCTTTCTTCTTGAATCTTCTGAACTTCTTGGAGCTGTCCTTCTTCTTGTGATCATTTTTCTTTTGCATTGGACAGTCTGCCTTGATATGTCCAGGTTTCTTGCATTCATAGCAAAGTGGCTCATTCCTCTTCTGATCTTTTCCATCTGGTCTCTTGAGATCTTTGTTTTTCTTGAAGTACCTCCTACCAGACTGAAACTTCTTCTTCTTTGCCAAGATTCTCTGCAATCTTCTTGAGAGCATGGCTTCTTCATCATCACTATCTTTGCTGTCTTCACTGTTATCTAAGGATTCTTCTGATGAGTCCCCATTAGCTTTAAGCGCATTTGACTGCTTCTTTCTACTGGAGGATTCTCCTAGTCTTTCCATGTTTATTTCATGGGCCATGAGAGACCCGATGAGTTTTTCTACTGTCATTTTCTTAAGATCATTAGCTTCTTCGATAGCTGTGACCTTTGCCGTCCATGAAGATGGCAAGGATCTGAGAATCTTCCTTACCATATCTGCATTCTCATATGACTTTCCTAGACTTGCTAGGCCATTAGTGATGTCAGTAAATCTACTAAACATTTGGGTAATAGACTCACCTATTTGCATTTGAAATCTTTCATACCGAGTGACAAGAATGTCGATTCTTGTTTCCTTTACTTTGTCTGTACCTTCATATGTAATCCTTAACTTTTCCCACATTTCCATGGAGGATTTGCATGCTGAAACTCTGTTGAACTCCTTCTTGCTTAGAGCACAACATAGAATGCTCTTAGCTTTACAGTTCAAGGAGATTTTCTTTCTATCTTCATCTGTCCATTGTGCTTTCTCATTTGTGACGACCAGATCACCTTCTTCCACTATTGACCAGATTTGATAATCGTGGCCTTGTAGAAAGTATTCCATCCTGGTCTTCCAATACGTATAATCTTCACCATCGAACAAGGGAGGCCTGTTGACTGACTGACCTTCGAAGTTACTTTGGGCTGCCATTGATCTTTGCTCTTCAGATCGTTGGATCTTCTTCTTTGTCGAAGAGACTTGCTCTGATACCACTTGTTGCCCAGCTAGCTAGCCCAGAGGGGGGGGTGAATGGGTTATTAAAACTTCGATCTCTGATTAAAACCTGTTTACTGAAAGGATTGCACAACTTAATAACAAGGTTAGAGTTAGAGCAAACAAGACAACAATCATACAAAACACATCCACAAGACACAAGGATTTTATCCTGGTTCGGAACTCCTCTCCACAGGAGACCTACGTCCAGTCCCTGAGCAATACCTCAGGATTTACTATCAAGGGTACAATCCCCCTTAAGGATCCTTACACCCAGCCTCAACTGGTCTTCCTTTAGCCTGAAGGGAACAACAACCACCCTGGATACCACCAGGTCTTCCTTCGTCCAGAAGGGAACAACAACCACCCTGGATACCACCAGGTCTTCCTTCGTCCAGAAGGGAACAACAACCACCCTGGATACCACCAGGTCTTCCTTCGTCCAGAAGGGAACACAAACTAATCAGAAAAAGGGTGTGAAAACAGGCTTCAGATTCTAGCTTGACCAGTTACAACCTGAAGCTCCTAAGCCCCCGAGAGAGAAAGAGATTTAACAAGGTTTTTCTCTCCAAGGACCACACAGGCTCTTACAAATGAGAAGATTCCTTTTGAGCACAGAGAGCTAAGAGCTTAGAACAAGGTTTGGAGTGGAGGCTTCGCTCTTCTTCAAAGTTCTAAAGATTGTGTGAGATGGATTTCTTTCTTCTTCTTCTAAAATCAAGCAATGTTGCTCTACTCGTCTTTTCCGTCTTGAGTCTTCTATTTAAACTGCTGATTCAAATTCGAACGTTGAAGTGTCCGTTGTCTCTTATCCTTGTGTACGTTAGACTGGTCACTGAGGAAGCTTCTGATCGTCAGTCTTTTATCCTGGTGTACACGCCAAAGAGATGTCATAGAACTTTGTATCTTGTGTCCAACGTTGTCCAGATGAGTCTTGTCAGATATCTGTAAGCATATCATCAATAAATAGAAGACAGCTAGGACTGCTGTCTATTGTTAGTTGAGATGGAACAGATATTGCAGTATATAGCAAAGCTCCTTTCTGTCCCAAAAAGTACGTAGACAGAGTAGCATAGAAATGGAAGATATTGTCTGCATGCATGGGAGATACGATCGGAGAGCATTTAATGCATAGCAGTCAACGGACAAGATATGACTTTGACTTTTCAACGCTATTAAAAAGCATTATACTGATGCATCAAGAAATTCGATAAAAAGAATCTTGCTGACTTCATAACTTATGAAATCGTTATGAATTATAGCAAGTCGTTATGAACTGTAAAGAAATCGTTGTGATAACTTATGAAGCCGTTACAACAGGCAGGTCGTTGCGAGTTCTAAAGAAATCGTTGCAAGAAATCGTTATGACTATCAAGTTATAAAGAAATCGTTACACGAAATCGTTATGACTATCGAGTTGTAAGGAAATCGTTACACGAAATCGTTATGACTATCGAGTTGTAAGGAAATCGTTACACGAAATCGTTATGACTATCGAGTTGTAAGGAAATCGTTACACGAAATCGTTATACAAAGCAAGGCGTTATGATCAGTGAAGAAATCGTTATGGACTCCAAAGAAATCGTTATGAAGTCTAAAGAAATCGATATGACTATAGAGTCGTTGCGAGTTCTGAAGAAATCGTTACGAGGTCTAAAGAAATCGTTATGAAGTCTAAAGAAATCGATATGACTATAGAGTCGTTGCGAGTTCTGAAGAAATCGTTACGAGGTCTAAAGAAATCGTTACGGCTAGAGAGTCGTTGCGAGTTCTGAAGAAATCGTTACGAGGTCTAAAGAAATCGTTACGAGGTCTAAAGAAATCGTTACGGCTAGAGAGTCGTTGCGAGTTCTAAAGAAATCGTTACGAGGTCTAAAGAAATCGTTACGGCTAGAGAGTCGTTGCGAGTTCTAAAGAAATCGTTACGAGGTCTAAAGAAATCGTTACGGCTAGAGAGTCGTTGCGAGTTCTAAAGAAATCGTTACGAGGTCTAAAGAAATCGTTACGGCTAGAGAGTCGTTGCGAGTTCTAAAGAAATCGTTACGGTAACGATTTGATTTGAGTTTTCCGGTCAAAGAGGAAATCGTTCTGCTTATCAAAGAAGTCGATACAAAGACTTGGATAGAATTGATGAGACTTACCAGATTGTCTTGAACTTTCATTTTTCTTTTATTTCCTGTACTTAATGCTCAAGTAATCCATTAGTGTTATTTTGTTAATCATCAAAATTAATATATAAATAAATGGAAATATTTATTATGGGGACAGTTTGGTCATCACTGTACTGGTCTCTCTTCATATGCCAAATTTTCTTATATTTCCAGATCTTGGTGTTCAATAATATGTTCTGGATCATATACATACTTTCTCAACATTGATACATGAAAAACATCATGTACATGAGACAACTGTGGTGGAAGTGCCAGTTGATACGTCATTTCACCCACTCTCTTCAATATTTCAAATGGTCCAATATACCTTGGACTCAACTTCCCTTTAATACCGAATCTCTTGATTCCTCTTCGAGGCAATACTTTAAGAAACACATGTTCACCTTACTGAAATTCCAGCTCCCTTCTACGTCGATCGGCATAGCTTTTCTGTCGGTCTTGGGCAGCTTTTATTCTGTATTGTACTAACTTAATAATTTTTGTTGTTTCTTGGATCATTTCAGGTTCAAGGATATGTGATTCTTTCAATTCGACCCAACACAATGGTGATCTACACTGCCGACGATACAAAGCTTCAAATGGTGCCATTTGAATGGTAGACTGGTAACTATTATTATAAGCAAATTCCATGATTGCTAAATGGGTATTCCAGTCATTTCCAAACTCTAATATACAAGCACGACACATATCCTCAATAATTTGATTCACCTGTTCTGTCTGTCCATCAGTTTGAGGATGAAATGCAGTGCTAAACTTCAGTTTAGTTCCCAATGCACCTTATAACTCTCTCCAGAAATGTGAGGTAAATCTTGCATCTCTGTCAGAAATTATGTCCTTTTGAATTCCATGCAACCGGACAATTTCTTTCATGTATAGTGCCGCTAAAATACTGACATACCATCTTGTCTTAATTGCTCAGAAATGAGCTGATTTGGTAAGTCCGTCAATGATTACCCATATGGCATCAAATCCACTTCGTATTTTAGGTAACCCTACAATGAAATCCATACCGATACTGTCCCATTTCCATTATGGTATTTCAAGTGGTTTTAATTTTCCTGCCGGTTTCTGATGTTCGGCTTTAACTTTCTGACATGTCAAACATTTAACGATGAAGTCTCTAATGTCTTTCTTCATATTGCACCACTAGAAATGCTTCTTCAAATCTTGATACATCTTGACAGCTCCTGGGTGAATAGTGTAATACGATCGATGAGCTTCTTCTAAAATTTGCTTCTTGATCTCGGGATTATCCGGTACACACAACCTGTCCCGGAACCGAAGATTCCCATGCACATCTTCATTAAAATTAGGTCTAGAAGCCAATTTTCCTTTAATTTCAGTCAATGTAGGATCATTATCCTGTTGTTATCCAATTTGTTTTAACAAGTCTGATTGTACTGTCAGGTTGTCAATTACAACTTTTTCTCCTTGTAGTTTGGCTTTCAAACTTAATGTGGAAAATTCTTCCAACAATTTCCATTCTTTAACTTGCAATTGGAATACTTTGGCTATAGGATTCCTGCTGAGTGCATCAGCCACGGTATTACCTTTTCTCAGATGGTACTCAATTTTAAAGTCATAATCTTTTATATACTCCATCCATCTTCTTTGTCTCATGCTTAATTCTTTCTGTGAAAATAAATACTTGAGACTCTTATGATCGGAGTACACTATAAATTGATTATCGTACAGGTAGTGTCTCCAAAGCTTGAGAGCAAAGACTACAACGGCCAATTCCATATCATGTACTGGGTAGTTTTTCTCGTGAGTCTTCAACTGTCTAGATGCATAAGCAATGACTCTTCCATCTTGCATCAATACACATCCCAGTCCGACGTTCGAAGCATCAGTATATACTTCAAATGTTTTTCCTTCTACCGACAAAGCTAGAATTGGTGCAGAGGATAAAAATTCCTTTAACAATTGGAATGCTTGTTCACAATTCTCACTCCACACATATGCAGTTCCTTTTCTAGTCAATTGTGTGAGAGGCGAAGCAAATTTAGAAAAATCCTTGACAAACTGCAGGTAGTAACTGGCCATTCCCAAAAAACTTCTAATCTCAGTGAGATTCTTAGGTTGCTCCCATTTTTGTATGGTTTCAAATTTTGAAGAATCTATTGATAGACCTTCCTTAGAAATAATGTGTCCTAAGAACATCACTTGCTTCAACCAAAACTCACATTTACTAAACTTTGCATACAATTTGTGATCTCGTAACAATTGCAAAGTAGTTTGTAAATGTGTTTCATGCTCTTCCATGCTCTTGGAGTAAATCAATATATCATCTATAAATACAACCACAAACTGATCCAAGTAAGATCTGAACACGTCATTCATTAAATGAATAAATGCAGCTGGTGCATTTGTCAATCCGAACGGCATCATACAAATTCATAGTGTCCATAATGTGTTCGAAAAGCCGTTTTATGAATATCCTGTTCCTGAATTCTGAGTTGATGATATCCAGATCTTAAATCAATTTTGGAGAAACACTGAGCTCCAGACAATTGATCGAATAAATCATCGATTCTTGGAAGTGGGTACTTGTTCTTAATAGTCAACTGATTCAATTGTCGATAATCTATGCATAACTGCATAGATCCATCCTTCTTCTTAACAAACAATACCGGAGCACCCCAAGGTGAGGTACTGGGTCTAATGAATTCCTTTTCTATCAACTCCAGCAATTGCCTTTTTAGCTCTTTCAACTCTTTTATTGACATTTTGTAAGGTGTTCTTGAAATTGGTGTAGCTCCTGATACCAACTCAATTGAAAAATTCACCTCCCTACTAGGTGGCAAACCAGGTAACTTTTCGGGGAAGACATCAAGAAATTCCCTTACCACCGGAATATCTTCCAATCCAGTAATGTTTTGATTAATTAAGGTTACAGAAGCCAAATATCCTCGATAGCCGTTTTGCACCAATTTACATGCTTTCACTGCTGAAATTATAGGTATGTTCCGTGTACGGGGTTTATCGAAAGTCATGGAGTAGACTTCCTTTCCTAGGAAAGTTACTTGTCTAAGTTGGCAATCTAAGTTTGCATGATATTTAGACAGCCAATCAACCCCAAGGATTACATTATAATCCCACATTTCAAGACATATCAGATCACCGGGTAGGTTATGTCCTTTGACTAAGATTTGGCTAGCAGGGTAATATTCCTTAAGTTTGTTACCCTCACTCAAAGGAGTTGCAACTTCAAGCTGTGTGGGTAGTGTAACTGATTTTACCTCCAAGGATTTAGCAAACTCATAACTAATAAAAGAATGCATAGCTCCAGAATCAAACAACACATACACAGGTTTTGAGTTTACTAGCAATGTACCTTCTATCAGTCCGCCTTCCTGTGGGGATTCAGGTTCCACATCCTGAATGGCTTGCAATCTTCCTTGCTTCACTCGGGGGTTTTGATTTGTTGGTGCAGTCTTGGGCATCGGACAATCTGGAATTCGGTGTTGTGTACTCCCACAGCAGAGACAAGCACCCAACCTTCGCCAACAATTTTCAGCCTTATGCCCACTGAGATGGCAATGCTTGCATATTTCTTTACCTCCCACCAGAGCTTTTCCTGCCTTCTTAGCAGTCTGCTGAGCCTTTGGGGCATTCCCCGACTCATACTTCCTTTTTTGATCCGAAGATCCTTCTCCAGACTTCCCTCTAATCTTATCCACAATGTCGTTTGCAGCTTCCAGTGCTAAGGCTCTCTTAACCATTTCTGAGTATGTAGTGATCAGATGAGGGGTTAGTTGCATAATGAAATTGGGACACAATCCATTCATAAATCTCTTAGCCTTCAATTTATCCATGGCTATAAGATGTGGAGCATATTTTGACAACCAGGCAAATCGAGCCACATACTCCGATACTGACATCCTTAGTTGCTTCAGACTAGCAAATTCATTCACCTTTTTTCCTGAACTACTTCAGAAAAGTATTGGTCATTGAATAACTCTACAAATTCTTCCCAACCAATTTGGTTTGGGTCCTCCCATGTGGATTCTACTATTTCCCACCAACCTCTAGCATCCTGATCCAATTGAAAAGTCACCAAACGAATCTTCTCTTCTTCTGTGCATTTAATCACTTTGAAAATCCTTTCAATATCTTTCAACCAGTTCTCGGCTTCATCCGGATCTGTACTTCCCGTGAATCTCGGAGGGTCTAGACTTCAGAAATCCTTAAATAAAATTGTTTCATTGTGGCTATTGTTTATGGCTACTGTTTTCATTACTCGGGTCAAGTCGTCTATTGACCTCTCCATTTTCCTCCAGTTAGCATCACCTCTGTCCATGGTCAAGTTATAAGAGTATCTGAGACATCCAATAATATATACATTAATTCCATAATCAATCATACTCACATTCATCATGTACAAACTTTAAATTTCACATAACACACCATTTCCATTAATAGGTCAAAAGATGTACATTATATTACACCAACACTCGTCCATAAACTAAACACTACAACTTACTTCCTACTGAGCCGTCATATTTAAAATAACATTAACCCCATCTAACCTCTCACTTCACATATATATGGAAGTTATATGTACAACCACCACTTTAACAAAAAGAGAGGTTTACAAAAATGAGTTGCCTAATCCCATATCTAACTTTGGGTCAAGTCTACAACGGATTCCACTGATGGTGGTTGTTGTTCTCCTCCAGCACCGTGGTACAACTCTCTTGCCGCATCGGTTAACGCCTCCCAATAACCTTCGACCTGATGGAGCAACATATCCTGCCCCAACTTCAAGTTATCCAAATGATTCATGACCTGAGTCATGATATCTAGAGAAGAACGGGGATTGCCTGCAAAGAATGCGCCTGCGGTCAGGTTGAGCACTTCTTCTTTGATTTGCACATGGGCCTCCTGTTGTGCTTGGGTATATAATTCAATGTCCTAGCGTAGCATTTCCATGGCTGCTACCAATCTTTCCTGGGAATTCATGTCCATGCTGAAATATACAACAAGTTAAGTATCTACATAGATACAAAATCATTATTACCATTATAGCTAATCCCAAGTTTCTACCCCAACTCACTGGTGATCCCTAGGTTTGTCGACCTAAGGCTCTGATACCAATTTATCTCTCACGTCCTAATAAAAGACTATTTATTGGAAGTGACATAAAATAGGTACAAAAGATAATATTAATATTTATCCATTCATAACGTGATATGCGAAAGTCTTATTACAATAGTACTCCTCATTACACACTAAGTGAGGAGTAGGGATGAGTAAACTATTACTCACTACATATCATAATTACACTACTAAAATAGCAAATGGTCAGATTGCTTGTCAACGGAGTTCACTCAGCACACATGCCCCTTTTAAACTTCTCCCCCATCTTGGTCACCTGAAAAGGGAAGGATAGGTGAGCTAACTAGCCCAGTAGAACTCAAATCCTCAAATCAAAGAGACATGAGTATATAGTAATCAAGTAAAGGACATGATTGATAACAAGAAGGCAACTAAACATCTCAATTGTGTCAGTGAATGTGAAACAATAGTATTGAAACATAGGGCATGCTCAGGAATTCATATTGAAACTGAAATTCTGGTTCAGGTAAATATTCACACAGGACAGGTTATATGATGACCATAATCAGAAAGTAATTAATGCAATGCCAAACATCCCGTTGCCCTTTATCATTCCTGTACGGCCTGTAATGAATTCGGGTGCTCCTCCCAGGACTGGACCAGCCCTATTTGCAAAGGCATATCAGTCAGGTGGGGTCCAAGGACCCAATAATCGTCATCACAGGTTGTTCATAATCAACACGTATACTCAAGCATTACTCTCAGGAAGCCAATGTCTTATGAATTCAGTTACTGGACACAAGAAATTAGATTCAACTGAGTACCATTTGTAGTCGGTAACCTTAAGAACAATTCAAGGATGGGTAAAGTACATAATATGGATGAACTCTGTAGTGATATAACAATAAATTACCAAGGAAAAGAAGATGGTAGTTTGCTAGGCTAAGAGGATGAAGTTTTAGTAAGAGTTTGTACACATAAGGGTGCTGGAATACTGGTCAGAACAGGGGCTGTCGACAGCCAGGAGGTGGTTATCGACAGGTAGAAGCATCCAGAAACCAATTTCTGGTTCTGGGACAATACCTGTCGACAGGCATGGTCAGTCTGTCGATAGGGCAGTGTGTCTGTCGACAGGGCAGTGTGTCTGTCGACAGACAAGGTCCATCTGTCGACAGCTACTGCTGTTCCAGCAAACTGAAGTTCTGGAAGACTGGGCCTGTCGACAAGTATCTCCTGTCTGTCGAAAGCCGCCAGTTCCACTTCTAGAAATGACTCTAAGAACATTCTAAAACCTTAACAATGAAACCTATGGATCAAAACATGATTGTCAACAACTAGAAGTGTTGGATTGAGTGTGTTTTGGAATTTTCTAAAGTTGCATTTTAATGATGACCAATGAACATCACTCATACTTTGATTTTGATGATGACATATCATTATTTTAATGATGACATATTGTGATTTTAATGATGAGATATTATGATTTTAATGATGACATGTTGTGATTTTAATGATGACATGTTGTGATTTTAATGATGACATGTTGTGATTTTAATGATAACATATTGTGATTTTAATGATGACATGTTGTGATTTTAATGATAACATATTGTGATTTTAATGATGACATATTGTGATTTTGATGATGATATGTTGAACATGTTATACATTTTATACATATCACAATAATGCTTAGACAACATGTTTTTGATGTTTAATATCTCATATTTTAATGATAATATCTTGTACTAATTGATTATGTGTTAAATTTTCAGGTTCACACATTTTTGTCTTGGTAGTGTCGACACTAGATCAAGTCAGGTCGACACTAGACCCAGTTTCCAGCAGATCAGTTTGCCTGACTGGGAAAGCAGGTCGACACTAGATCAAAGCAGGTCGACACTAGATCAAAGCAGGTCGACACCAGATCAAGTCAGGTCGACATTAGTCCCAAATTCCAGAAGGTCAGGTCGACACTAGATCAGGTCAGGTCGACACTAGACCCAGTTTCCAGCAGATCAGTTTTGCTTGACTGGGACAGCAGGTCGACACTAGATCAGGGCAGGTCGACACACTCCGGAAACTCTGTGACTTAAAGTTTCTCCTGGACATGTGGCTGCTTGGATTTAGGGGATTTGACCTAGGTTTCTGTGCCCATGCACCCCAAGGCACTTTATGGACATATGGGGCTATAAATACCCATGTTCCTTGTACCCCAAAGGCAAGAGAGCCCATACACTTCCAGAAGAAGCCTTTTGGCGGCCAAAGGGGGTTTTCCAGATCTGTCTCCATCTCCAGAAGCTGCAAGCCATCCTTTCAAGAGGAAGGACAAGGGAATCAAGGGGAATCCCTGGAGAGAAGGTTGCTGTGCAAGGCAAGGGAGCAGATCCAACTGAAGAGGCTCAGGAGAAGAAGGATTTCTGGCATTTCAGATGCCATCAAAGCAGAGCATCGCCAATTGAGGAGAATCTCCATCGATTTCCATCAAGGCTCCTCAATTGAAGCATCTGCAAGGCCTCTTCATCGAAGAACACTCTTTCTACATCCATTTCCCTCATCTCAGAGTTTGTTCTTCCTTATTTCGTCTGTGAGATTTGTGCATGAAGTTCTGCACAAATTTTTGTGTACGAATCTATTTTGAATCAGATCATTGCTAGAGGATCTGATCTCTTTTGTGTTTGATCTAGCTTTTGTACTGTGAGCCGTCGAGCTCTAGTTTGTGAGTCGTCGTACTCACTGTGTGGTTTGAGCCGTCGTGCTCAATTTGGAGTCGTAGTACTCCGGTTGTTCTTTGAGCCGTCGTGCTCAGTTTGGAGTCGTCGTGGTCCAGGTGTTTCTTGAGTCGTCGTGCTCAAGGGTGTTTGGAGTCGTCGTGCTCCAGTGTGAGTTGTACTCAAGGTTTTGAGTAGTGTGGCCTCACTTTGTGAGGGGTGGACGTAGGAGTCACTGGAGGTGATTTCCGAACCACCTAAAAATCCTCTGTGCATTGGTTTGAATTGTGGTTTGCCTTAGTATCTCGCTAGATGCATGCATAGGGATTTCGTTCACACTACTAATTGATTTGCTCACACACACTAATCACACTTGAGATCAGTAAATTGTTTGGGTGATTTAATCTCTGATTCAAAGTAATTTAAATTGCTTAAGCTTCCGCGTTAATTGGTGTTAGATCTATTCAACCCCCCTTCTAGATCTGATCCATCCACCCATCCGTTCCTAACAAGAAGAACTTGTCTTTAGCTCTCAAGGCTAGCTTACATGAGAAACAAGATGCATCATAGGAAACATAACCTATACATGAGCAGTTAGAAACCTACTACCACTTGACACTGAAAGAAAAACCTCTACAACAATGATCAAATGGCAAGATGCTTACAAGGTAAACACTCAATCTTCGTAAGTGTTAAGGAATCTAATCCGAAGCTTGAGGGTACAAACACCTAAATAGGAACAAGCACACTGTACTACAGATGTTTGTGACTCCAAACAAGGTTCTATAGCTAAAGATGGAAGTAGAAGGAAGAGTTTCCTACCTGGAATAGAACAACTCTCCTACTATCCAACGCAACAAGTCCATAAATATAGGAGAAGGAATAGGAGGATCTAAACATTCAACAAGAGCCCCTTTAGCATATGGAGAAGATAAAACTAGGAAAGGAGGAAATGAATCCTACCTTTCTTGCAGGATGATACTTTCTTTTTGATGAACTCACTACTGGTGGAGAAGAGATGGAGTCAAGGTAGCCTCTGGCGATAACAACTGGTAGCCCCTTCGATCAGAAGCAACAACTCCTCTTGGTGCAACACAACGGCGGCTACCCACTAGTCCAGAGTTGCACTCACACAGTAGCAGAAAAGCAGCTCCAGTAGTAGAAATCTCCTCTGGAAATGACAGCAGTAGTAGGGGAAACATGAGTAAGAAATGGAAAGTTTGCACGAAGGAGAAGGGGGTGTTTTATAGCCCAGCTTCTTACTATGCACGGTGACACCTCCAAGCATAGGTGTAACAGTAAAACCCATTGGGCTTTTACTGCTTACACATGGTTCATGCATCCTCTAACTCCCTTACACCTCAGCCTCTAACGTGTAAGGGATTTAACCCACCATGACATGGGCTTGCGTAGCCCATGATACTTCATCACGTAAAAATTCCAGAAATACTTACCGTAATTAGCCCATAATTCAGCTGGCCCAAAGATCCTTTTGTAAACACATTCAAATGATGCCCATTTATGTTGAAATTTCATCCATAAGCTAATGTAATGGTTTTACAAATTATGGTGATTTTAGTTTAATTTTAGATTTTATTTTCCACTGGGTAAAAAATCGCCCGGAAAATAGTTGCGTCGGCTTAATCTCGAAATCCGTACGTCAACAAATATGGATATTTACATTTATGATATCACCATATTTTCTGGAAATTATGGTGTTCTCGAATTTTAATTTTGTTATAGTTTTCCGGTGTTGCCCTGTCGGAGTGCACACCTCTTGTGTACGACATTGGGGTATCATTTATTAATCCTAATTAATCCCAAATATCAATTATTTCAATCTAATGATAATAGTTAAGTCTAGTAACCATATTATTCATGTTTTTCAACATATAAAAATTTTCGGGGTGTTACAACCTATCAGTGTTAGAATATCAGATGAGGTTCATGGCGTTGAGTAGATACGCTCCATATGTGGTTACCGATAACACAATGATGGTGGAGTATTTTATTCAAGGATTGCGACTGGAGCTGCAGGATGCAGTTATTCCCTTGATGTGCAGAACAGTGGAAGAAGTAGTGCAGAGAGCAACAATTTTGGAGAGGACTGTGCAGGCTAGGCAGTCCGGAGGAGAAGGGACAGGTAGCTTTCGACTTCCGCAGTAGTCCACAGGTATCAGTAAGGGAAAGGCACCCTCAGTAGCATCGTCATCATCAGGATTTTCAAAGTGGGTGGTTAAATAAAGAAGATGTTTAGAGGATGAGGAGGTGGCAGGTAGCAGGGTTTTCAGCTGGGTGTTCAGCAGGGCCAAGGTGCTAGGCCAGCACCGGAGGAGTCGCAGCAAAGTACGGCAGGGCAGCCCACAGCTTTTTCAGGTTTTCGGTGTTATAATTGTGGGCAGCCAGGGCATTTATCCAGAAATTGTCCGCTTCCTCAGGAGTACAGTTATGAAAGAGGAGTACTGCAGCAACAACAGCCATTCCAGCAGCCAGCAGAGCGAGGCAGAGGTGCACCTTTCCAGAGAGGAGGACGGGGTCGAGTTATGGTAGTTACCAGAGCTCAGGCAGAGGCATCCAATTTAATTGAAGGTATATTACCTCTTTTTGACTTTTCTGCTAGAATATTAATTGATCCGGGTGCTTCGCATTCGTTCATTTCTGAGGATTTTATAGATAGCATGGTACATCCCCTAGAGGAAAGGCAATGTGAGTTGATTGTAGAAATTCCCTCAGGAGGTTTCATGCTTACTTCCTATTACTTAGATGAAGTTCCAATAGTAATTCAGGGGAATCAGATGCCAGCAGACTATATGCACTTTCATTGAAGGATTATGATGTGATTTTGGGGATGGATTGGCTGGAAGCCTATGGGGCATTGGTGGATTGTAGAAAGAAGAAAGTCAGATTTTGCAGACCTGGTGAAGCAGTGTTTGAATTCCAAGGTATGCCCTTTTACACTCCCAAGTTTATTATTTCTGCACTTAGAGCTAGAAATTTGATAAATGCTGAGTGTGTAGCATATCTTGCTTCAGTTAGTTTAATAGAGGCAGATAAGTCTGTAGAAATGGTACCGATGGTTCGAGAATTTGCAGATGTGTTTCTAGAAGAATTGCCAGGGTTGGCTCCACATAGAGAGGTGGATTTCACAGTTGAGTTGCAGCCGGGCAGTATGCCCATCTCGAAAGCACCTTATAGAATGTCACCGGAAGAATTGAAGGAATTGAAAAAGCAATTTCAAGAATTGTTAGAAAAAGGTTTCATTAGACCCAGACATTCGCCATGGGGAGCACCAGTGTTGTTTGTTAAAAAGAAGGATGGTAGTCTTAGAATGTGTATTGATTATAGGCAATTGAACAAGGTTACCATTAAGAATAAGTATCCGCTTCCTAGAATTGATGATTTGTTTTATCAGCTTCAGTCAGCCAAAGTATTTTCCACGATTGACTTGAGGTCAGGGTATAATCAGCTGAGGATTAAGGAGGAAGAAATTGATAAGACAGCTTTTAGGACCAGATATGGGCACTATGAGTTCGTGGTTATGCCATTTGGGCTAACCAATGTGCCAGCAGTATTTATGAATTTGATGAATAGGATATTTCACCCGTATCTAGATCAGTTCATTGTAGTGTTTATTGATGATATCTTAGTGTATTCAGCATCAGAGGAAGAGCATGCAGCACACTTGAGGATCACGTTACAGACTTTGCGAGATCACCAGTTGCATGCCAAGTTTAGTAAATGTGAGTTTTGGCTGAAGGAAATTCAGTTTTTGGGTCATGTGATTTCAGGAGAAGGTGTTGCAGTTGATCTGGCCAAGGTAGAGGCAGTAATGAAATGGGGAAGAACCGAAGACAGTGACAAAAATTAGAAGTTTTCTGGGTTTAGCAGGATATTACAGGTGGTTCATCCAAGATTTCTCGAAGATTGCAACACCAATGACAAGATTGACAAGAAAAGGAGTACCATTTGTATGGTCTTCGGATTGTCACCGCAGTTTTGCAGAGCTAAAGAAGAGGCTTACCACAGCACCTATATTGGAGATTCCGTCAGGCAGTGGCAGATTTGTATTATATACAGATGCATCTAAAAGAGGTTTAGGAGCAGTGTTAATGTTGCATGGAAAGGTGGTAGCCTATGCATCCAGAAATTGAAAAAGCATGAAGAAAATTATCCAACTCATGATTTAGAGCTGACAACAGTTGTGTTTGCACTGAAGATTTGACGACATTATCTGTATGGTGAAAGGTTTGAAATATTTACTGATCATAAAAGTTTGAAGTACATCTTCTCTCAGAAAGATCTGAATTTAAGGTAGCGCAGATGGATGGAATATTTGAAAGATTATGACTTCAGTTTGGCACACCATCCAGGCAGAGCTAATGTGGTGGCAGATGCACTGAGCAGAAAGGCAGTTATGAATCAACTTATGATCAGAGAATGGAAATTATATGAAGAAGTGGCAAAAATGTAGGATCAGATATGTGGATGGACAGATCTAGAAGGGGGGGGGGTTGAATAGATCTGTCACCAATTACTACGGAAGCTTAAGCAAATTAAAAATTACTTCAAATCAGAGATTAATTCAGAGTGGCAATTCACTGATCTGAAGAGTGAATGTGTGTAGATGATGTGTGAATCAAGACAATTAGTAGAGATCGAGACTCTAGGCAAGCATCTAGCGAAGACAAGCAGATCAAACCATTGCACAAGGATTTTTAGGTGGTTCGGAAATCACACCGGTGATTCCTACATCCACCCCTCACACTGTGAGGCTCCACTACTCAACCTGAGTACAATACACACTGGAGCTTGACAACTCCAACACAATTGAGTTAGACAACTCACACACCAACTCTAGAGCATAACTGCTCCAAAAACTGAGCACACTCTCTCAAACACACAGAGAGTGTTCAATTCAACACAATCGAGCACAAAGGCTCACAAGACACAAGCTAGATCAAGAACAACATAAATCAGATCCTCTAGCAATGATCTGATTCAGAATGAATTCATTCACAGAGACTTGTGCAACAATTCATGCACAATCCCCCAGAATGAATCAGAAGAACACTTGAAGAGTAAAGAGAATTTGATACAGATTATGTTCTTCAGTAGAAATCCCTTGCAGAAGTTTGGATTGAGGAGATCCTTTGATGCTTTGATTCCTTGGGCGATGCTCTGCTACAATTGCCTCTGAATCACCCTCGAATTCTCCTCAATTGCTTGCTTCATCTGGATTTGCTCCCTTGAGAGATGTTTCAACCTCTTCTTCAGAGATCTACTTCACCTTCTTGTGCTTTTCCAAGGATGTAGATGGGTCACTGAGCACCAAGAGGAGCAGGAGCAGGAGAATCCTCCTTCTTGCCGCCAAAAGCTTTTGCTGGAATGTTCTTGAGGTCTTCTACGGCTTGGAGGGCAATTGGGGGGTATTTATAGCCCAACATGGCCAATGGTACCGTTGGAGTGCGTGGGCACATGATCCAAGACCAATCTCATTGATCCCTAGGAGGCCACGTGTCCATATGGATCTTAAGATGAAAATTCAGCCGGAGTGTGTCGACACTGCCACTGAGTGTGTCGACACACTGTCCCAATTGCGCAAAAAGATCTTCTGGGAGATAGGTCTAGTGTCGACACTGCCACTGGCTGTGTCGACACACTGTCTCAGTCAGGAAACTGGGTCTTCTGGAGACTGGGTCTAGTGTCGACACTACCAGGGACTGTGTCGACACACTGGACCTTGTCTTCATGAAATTGCTTCAGGGAATGATACCCAGTGTCGACACCATCAATGGGTGTGTCGACACTACCATGATAAGAATTGTATGTCCCTGAGAATTCAACACATAAACCATTAGTACAAGATATTATCATCAAGGTATGTGATGTAATGTGTTTGGAAACATACTTTTGAGCATTGTTATTACATAAGTGATGTATGTAACATGTTCCATCCATTAGGCATTAAAATCACAACATGTCATCATCAAAACTATGAGGAGAAATATATTAAATTCACACTCAACCCAACATTCTCCCCCTTTTTGATTATGGCAACATTAAATGAATCATCAAATTCTAATTCTCTTGAGGATGTGATTTTAAGCCATTCTTTCACAAAGTTTAAGCACACACATTGAATGACAATGAACAATGTGTTTCAACATTTCCATTAACTTCATCAAATGCCATTGAACAAAATTAGTAACATGTGACAATTTTCACAATCAAAACACAATGTTACTAACAACCTTGTCTTTTCAAAAATAACCAAAAGAACCATACAAGATGTGACATTTACATCCAAAAAGTGTTTGCAAACAAGCATCCATTCACAATAAAGAACACTCCTTCTCCCCCTTTGACATCATCAAAATACAATATCCATCAAGAGGTTGGAGGTGGAGGAGGAATAGGAAGTAAAATAGACTCTATGGACTTCAGTCTTGTCTCCATAGCAGATAAGTTGGATCTCAGCTGAGTTTGCATAGTTTCCAAACGAGTATACAGTAGTTCTTCCAATCTCTGAGAATTGTCATACATGTTGGCTTGAAAAGCACTAAGATCAACTGACATAGGTTGGGAGGCTGAAGATGAGCTAGCAAAACCACTATGTCTGTGAAGAGTGCGAAACTCACTCTTGAGAGCAGCCATTTCTTGATCAATATGAGCTGACAAATTCTTCATACCTTCCATATCATCCACCATGTGAGCAAAAGAAAGTCTGGTCTTTGATATTGAGAAATAGCTTCCTGACTGTTGAAGAGATTTTTCTGAGTGTTAGCTAAAATCCCTTGAAGAACTTTTTCAAGCATGTCTTGATGTTCTTTCAATTGAACAGAAGCATCACCTAAGGTGCCAATGAGCCTGTTAAATCTTTGGGTTGCATGATCAGCTGCCTCCTTTTGCTTGATGAACTGACCATTCACTGAGTTTTCCAACCTCTGAATGCGAAGTTCAAAATTTTCTGACATTTGTTGTGTAGAGGAGGTGATGGTGCCAAACTTGTCTTCCAAAAAAGAATACAATTCAGGTGGAAAGAAGGTCCACCAGTGGAAGTAGAAGCTGAACCATGGAATTGGGGAAAGAATGATGGAGGATCCACATCAGGAATGAGTGGGGAAGAGGCATGTGTTGGGTGATGAGGTATATCCTGAGAATTGGGACTCCAATCTCAGATGGGGGCTGATCCTCCGGAACAGGCTGTGGAGAGTGAACAGCAGGAGGAGGGTCCACTTCCTCAGGTGCAGCTGGTGCCTCAATGACTGGACCTCTTCTAACTTGATCACCCTCAATTCTAAAACCCATGAATTTTTGCAAATGCTTCAAACAGTAAATATTGGATTTTGGAATTGTCTGAGCTTTCTCATTTGCAAGGGACACACCAAAGTGTTCAAAGACAGCAGTAAAGAGAGCAGCATAGGGCAGTGACCTATGAAGATCCGTCCTTACAGTTTTCAGACATAATTTGGTACATTATCACATGCAAATTGATCTTGATTTCCTTTTTCATGCAGTAGAGAATGAACCTCTGAATATCAGTCAATCTGTCCCTTCCACCACCTTGTGGTGTGATTATTGTTGTGAGAATGTGATGAATCAGTCGTAAAATAGGTGGAAAGGTGTTTGTGTTGAACCTAGTCACATAGGTCTGCTTGGAGTCTGATTCATCATGAGGGAGACCAGTAAGTAGAGAATATGCTTCATGCAAATCAATTCAAATCATGATAATCTTCACCCTCATCAGAACTTTGAACAAAGTGGAGGCCAGTTCAGTGGACAGCACAAAGGAAACTCCTTTAACCTCAGACTGATATCCCTCTGGCAAGACAGTTAAGTTCTTGTAGAACTCTTGCACCAGTCTAGGTAAAGGTGCGAAATTCAGAAATGAAAGGCAACCAGCCTTGAAACTTGAAGAAAACGAGAGACATCAGGAAATGCATTGGCAAAGTCTTCATCAGTCAAATCAACAGCCCTGGGCTTGAGAATATATTTGCCTTCAGAATAATCTTGGAGGGTGTAGCAAGCTTCAGAAGATAGAAAGAACCAGAAGATGTGGAGGAGGACGCTTCTGAAGCATCTGAAGGACTTGATAAAATCTTTCTTCGGGTCTGACGAGGAACTCTGGGCGATTTTCCACGATCAGAGGATGACGGCTTACCTCTTTGGATGGAGTAGGAGAAGGGGAAGATACACCCTGTTGCTCAGCTGGGTCATGACGGTGCTGCTTCTCCTCTCAGTAGGAGGTACGCCAACAATAGTCGCTTCGGGCAGTGGCCCTACACCTGGCGCCGCGATGAGGGGGCTGCTTGGGGGCATCGTGGAAGGAGAGATGGAGGGAAGAGGATGAGAGAAAGAAGATGGGAGGAGAGGAGCAGGATGGGGAACAAGAGAGAATCAGGCGTTTCCAAGGGTGGAATGACGGCGGGGGGGTCGACCTAGGGAAGAAAAAGGGGTGAGAGGGTAAGATGAACCGCGGGTTCGTCTAGCCCTTAAACGATACCGCACAGAAGATTTTCCTGGAAGTGCTTTAGTGTCGACACAAGAAGGAATATGTGTCGACCTGGCCAGGGACTGTGTCGACACAGAAGGAGGCTGTGTCGACCTGGCCTGGCAGAAAAATAGATGAATTGAGCAGGACATGCAGAGATGGAACCTTTATGATGATGGATATTAAAAAAATGGAATCAACTTGTCAAGAATTATTAAGATGTCAAAGAAGTCATATTTCAATCCTCAGCAAAAGTCCATTATTAACCAAGTGTTAAACAACAACCTACATGATATGTGCATCAATTGAGATGAAACACTGAAATGCCAGTTTGGAGTGATAGGACATTCTACACAATCAATGGCAACTTCCATATTCTTTGAATCCATAGTAATGATAATTTCTTTGGATTGAAGTCATGTATGATGAAATTAAACAGTCTTAAGCAAACTGAAGTTGGGAAAGTTGTTTAGTTTGATTGATTCTCCTTGGACTTTTTTTTTTATTTGATTTTATATCAAACTATCAAATGTAGCAAGCCTTGTTCACACAAGAACTAATGCTTTTACACACCATAGTCCTGATTACTAAAGATTTGCTCATTATCCAGTTTCAAGGGGGCAAGTGACAACCTTTTGACATGAAAAAGACGTTTACCAGACGCCAATATTGCAGTTATTCAGTCATCATCAATATATTTTTTTATGTTAAATTTGTTGAACCCCTTTGAGCAGAGATAGCAAAAAAACACTTCATGACATACATGGCACTTCATTCTTTGTGAAGGTGTGTAGTTTCTCAGCATTAGTGCTATTGCTCTGTTGAATGATAGATGTAAGGAATATGATAAAATTGAGATCAACCTTTCCATGTCAGTTGAAAAAGAAATGTGTAAATTCAATGCACATATGATCTTCAAATCTTGAAAGAAAGTTAAATTACTGTAGGATTTTTGGAATAGGTTGTTGATTGACTGTAAGGATGCAGTAGATCAGTCAAAAAAATGCATTCTGGAGTTTCTGTAAAGGAATTAGTGAACATATCATGAGTGGGAGTTGTGATAACTCAAGAAATTAAGCGTGAAATTTTTTAAGATAGAATTATGAACTCTTTAACTCCCCTGTATGGTTGATCCCAGAAATTTCCATCAAGATAAGACTCCCCCTCAGCCATTGCATATTAGACTCTTGATACTTGGCGGAGACAATACTCACGCATAGTGAAGTGTCTAGACAAGCATAACTTGTCCTCATCAAATCACCATTTGATATACCACGAATTTCAATACACTGTGAGAGTGAATAATGCATTTGCAAAGGAAATGGAAAGATGTTTATCTGAAATAAGGTCAGACATAAGAATGTAAGAAAAGAATATGTACAACAAGAAGCAATGACTCCCCCTCAAAATGTGCCTACACAAAGATACACACCACTCAACCCAAAGAGAGAAGGAGGTCAAGAGGAATGTGGACATTTACATAACCCAAGCTCTCTCTTAAGGATGAAAATCTGCTATCAGGAAGAGGTTTTGTGAAGATGTCAGCAATTTGTTTTCAGTTTCAATGAAAAGAAGTTCAAAGGATCTCTTAGCAACCTCATCCCTTAAAAATGGTGTCTTATTTCAATGTGTTTTGTGCGGGAATGCTGAATTGATTTTAGACAAGTTGATAGCACTAGTGTTATCACAAAGAATGGGATGCAACCTAACTCATGATTATAATCTAGGAGCTGGTGTTTCACCCAAAGGATTTGAGTGCCACAACAACCAGCTGCAACATACTCAGCCTTTGTATGGATAGAGCCACTGAGTGTTGCTTTTTGGAGGCCCAAGAGATAAGCATAAGCCACTAGTACTTTTTCTATCAAGTTTACACCCTGCATAATTAGCATCACAATAGCAATCAAATAATTTACAACTAGAGGATACCAAATGCCAAGATCACATGTTCAAACATATATTGAAGATTCTTTTAACAGCAAGCATGTGACTTTCTTTAGGATTAGCTTGAAATCTTGCACACAAGCATACACTGAATGAATATCAGGTCTAGAATGGTGAGATAGAGTAGAGATCCAATCATACCTCTGTATGTCTTGGGTCTACTGACTTACCAAGTGAGTCTTCTCTAGTTTTACATTTACTGCAGTGGTGTGCTTGAGTGCTTGAGGTTCTGGAAGTCAAACCTTTTCAGGAGTTCTTTGACATACTTTGTTTGACTTATGAAGATCCTTCACTGGTTGGTTAACCTGCAATCCCCAAAAGAATTGTAAGTCACCCATTAAGCTCATTTCAAATTCTGTTTTCATTTGATCAGCAAATTCTGTGCACAAGCCTTTTTTGTGGATCCAAAAATTATGTCATCGACATAAATTTGGACAGCAATGATTTGTTTCTTTACTATTTTTGTGAACAAAGTTTGATCAACATTACCTCGAGTGTATCCTTTCTCCAACAAGAATGAACTCAAACGGTCATACCAAGCTCTTGAGCTTGTTTAAGACCATAAAGAGCCTTATGAAGTTTGAAAACATGATCAAGAAATTTTTCATTTTCAAAGCCTGGAGGTTGTTCTACAAACTTTTCTTTGATGTATCCATTTAAAAAGCACTTTTGACATCCATTTGGAAACTTTAAATTTCAGAGATGATGCAAAGCAGAAATATTCTTACAGCTTCCAGTCTAGCTACAGGGCATAAGACTCTTCAAAATCAATACCAAACTCTTGATTATACCCCTGGCAACTAGTCTAGCTTATTCCTTACAACCTGACCATTTCATTCAGTTATTTCTAAATACCCATCTAGTGCCAATGACAGATTGGTCACTAGGTCTAGGTACTAATTCCCACACTTGATTTCTGTCAAATTGATGAAGTTCATCATGCATTGCATTGTTCCAATCTGCACTCATTAGAGCTTCATCAATTGACTTGGGTTCAATATGGGAGATTAGTGCTAGTGGGTCTTCATGGATTGCATTCAAAAGGATGATCTTGTTCTAACTCTATCATGTACATTGCCAACTACATTCTCAATTGGGTGATCTCTCAAAAATCTGTGTTCAGAAATCCTGTGAGGTGCATTTAAGTTTGGAACAATATTACCTGATCCACTTGGGTAGTGAGTGATTGTTCAAGTTTTCACATGAGTCTTCATTCCCTCAACAGTTGGTGAAGAACCAACAATGAAGTCGTCCTCTCTTATTATCTTGAGGGTCCCTGCAAGATTTAGAATAGAGTTGAAAAAGAATTTTCATCAAAGACTACATGTGGAGATTCTTCCACAGTTTTATTTTTGAGAGTATAAACACTAAAAAGCTTTAGAGATTTCAGAATAACCAAGAAAGATGGCTTCATGACTTTTAGCATCAAATTTGTCAAGGTTTTCTTTGATGTTATTATGTACAAAACATTTGCACCCAAAGACCTTGAAGTAAGACAAAGTTGGCTTTTTGTTTTTCAACAGTTTCATAAGGGGTTTTTCTGATTTTTTGGTCTGACCAATGCTCTGTTGAGAATATGATTTGCTGTATTTACAGCTTCAGCCCAGAAGGATTTGGGCAATTTACTTTCCAAGAGCATGGATCTAGCCATTTCCACAAGTTTTCTATTCTTCCTTTCCACAACTCCATTTTGTTCTGGAGTTCTTGGAGAAGAAAATTGTGAAAGATGTGTAGTTCAGCACACAAATCAGAAAAAGATTTATTCTCAAATTCACCCCCATGATCAGTTAAAATGGATTTGATTTATGTGAAAAACCAGTTAAGGCAAGTACAGAAATTCCAATTCTAGACAAGCATCACTTGTGGGATAGAAAGATAACCCATGTAAATCTAGTAAAATCATCAATAATGACAAAACCATATCTTTGCCACTCAGACTAAGAATCCTGTTGGGCCAAAAGGTGCATATGAAGTAATTCAAGTGGCTAGATGTGAGTACATCATTGAAGGTTTTAAAGATTTTCTGGTTTGCTTACCAGAGCACATATCCCACAAATTGATTTCTCTATGTTTGGAAAAGATTCAGGAATCCTTTAACCAGATTTAGCCTTAAAAGTTTTTATTGTTTTGAAACTTGCATGACCAAGTTTTTGTGTCAGGTCCATGCAATTTCATCTTTATTTGCAACTAAACAAATGGTTCAGCAAAGTTCTTATCAAGATTGATCATGTAAACATTATTCTCTCTCTTTCCAAAGAATTTTATCTTGTCAGTTGAGGATTCAATTATTTTGCAAAAATCTGATTCAAACACAACTTTGTGACCTTGTCACACAGTTGACTAATGCTCAACAAGTTATAGTTCAGACCATCAACTAACAAAACATTTTCAATTGAGTTTGAGGAAGATTTACCAACCTTTCCAGATCCAATGATTTTCTTTATTTTTACCTCCAATGTGACAGATCCTCCTCCTTTTCAATCAGAAATGAGAACTTTGTTTGTCTCCTGTCATGTGTCGTGAACACCCACTATCAAGAAACCAAACATTGAGTTGGGTGCACGACCTTCTGCAAATTCAAATCAGAGAAGAGAAGATTTTGGTACCAAACATTGTTGGGACAATCAGTTTGTTTGAACATGGACAATAGATCTTTTCTAATCCAATTTGATTATTTTTTGCATTGTTTTGTTTCAGAGGTGATTTTTGTCTTTTTCAATTTAGCATTTCCTTTGGAATGAAAACATGTGTTCTTTCTTTCATGAGCATGGAGGTTATGCATTTGGGCATGATCATTCATGTATGGAGATCCAACCAGGGTTCTGTTGGTACATTGGGAATTTTGGATAAAGAATTGAGAATGGTACCAAAAAGGATTATGATACCATTGGTTCCAAGAATTAATCCAATTAGTTTGATGTGTTGTCTTGGATGTCCAAAATCTATCATGAAAGTTTCCTTTGTGTTTTTTGTTATTTTTCAAGTTTTTATTTGATTTTTTGTTTGACTGATTGTGGTTTTTAGATTGGAGAGGTCGACCTGTGTTGGATTGTGTCGACTCAACAACTACAGCTTTCATCTTTGGTTGGCTGATGTTGACTGATTTGATTTTTTTTGTTCTTATTCTTGACAGTTGTAGATGTTTTATTTGACACTTGGTTTTGTTATTTTCTTGGCTTGAACTTTTAACAAACTTTATCAAGGAGTATTTGAGGGTTTTTCTTTCATTTCAACAGATTTATTTTTCAAGGATTTTGTGTGGTGAATCCTAGCCTGTTTTTTAGATCTCATGTTTGCTCCTAACAGAGCATCAAGATTGTCTTTTCCTTTGGTGAATGTTTCAATGACTTGTTCCTTTTCTTTCAGCAAGTTTTTTAGATCCTGAATTTCATTAACAGCTTGTTTTTTGTCCCTTTGTTGCAATTCAATTTTTCAGAAAGTTTTTCAAAATCATTACTGGCCTTCTGAGATGCAAGTTTGAGCTCATCAATTCATTTAGAAGGTTTTCTTTTTCTTCATTAAGTTCAGATATTTCATTTCCAGTTCAGAAATTCTTCTGTTTGAGGAATTATTATGCAAGAGATTTTCAATTTTCTTTTCAGATGCTTATCTCTTTTCTTGTTTCAGAATATTTTTCAACCAATTCAGCATATGCATCTTGCCAATCATCAATGTAAATCCTCAAAAGAATACTTACCTTTCCATCAGTGTTGTTAGCCATAAAGCATTTCCTCATTTCCAGAACTTGAGGTCTTCTCATCTTCATCCTCACTTGGATCATCATCTGACCAAGTTGCTACCATGGCTTTAGGCTTCTTCATTTTGTTGATCTTTTTGTACTTGTCCTTTTTATTCTCAGGACATTCTCCTTTCATATGTCCTGCTTTGTTGCACCTGTAACAAATAATGATTTCATCAGTCTTTTGATTTCTATTTGAGTTAGCATTTGAAAAAGAAGTATTCCTTTTGCTAGATGAAAATTTCTTCTTTCCAGTAAACTTTCTTTTTCTTGATTTTAAAAATTTCTGAATTGCCTAATCATGAGGGCAAGTTCATCCTCATTGGACTCAGACTCTTCAGAACTTGGTTTCTCTTGATTTTTTATTTTTGTTACTTGATGAGGCTTTAAGTGCTACTGGTTTGGACTTAAGCATGTGTTCTTCAGTTCTTTTCAGATTTATCTCATATGTCATTAAAGATCCTATGAGTTCATCTAAAGAGATTTTAGATAATCTTTAGAATCTTCATTACAGTAGCCTTAGTATGCCAGATGGATGATAGAGAACGCAAATCTTCTTACCAAATCAGCATCAGTATACTCCTTACCAAGTGCCTTCAGTCCATTGATAATTGTCATGAACCTAGCAAACATTTCAGAGATAGATTCATCAGATTTCATAATAAATAATTCATATTCAGAGACAAGTATGTTAGCTTTGGTTTCCCTAACTTGAGATGTTCCCTCATACATTAACTCAAGTTTATCCACATCTCTTTAGCAGATTTGCACATGGATATTCTTGAATATTCTTTTGGATGGACTGCACACTGAAGCATGTTCATGGCACTATAGTTAAGAGTGGCCCTCCTTATCTGTTCTCTAGTCCAAGTTTCCTCATCTCCTTGATTCTCATAGGACCCACTTTCAACACTACCCTCCAAATTTCATAGTTCTGAGCCCCTTGCATGCGATTTTTTCAGTAGGAGTATCAGACCCATGAAAAATGGTGGCCTATTGATGGAATGACCTTCAGCAATAAATCCTCGAGAATCCATTAAGCAGGATGAGATGCAGTGAATGAAACACTCAAATAGTTCAAGCAAGTGAAACACAAGAATCAGACAAAAAATACTTAAATCAGATCAGATACAGAAATGAACCCCTCTCTAATACCAATTGTAGGATCGATATGTGGATGGACAGATCTAGAAGGGGGGGGGGGTGAATAGATCTGTCACCTGATACACCAGGTCTTCCTTCGTCCAGAAGGGAACAACAACCACCCTGGATACCACCAGGTCTTCCTTCGTCCAGAAGGGAACACAAACTAATCAGAAAAAGGGTGTGAAAACAGGCTTCAGATTCTAGCTTGACCAGCTACAACCTGAAGCTCCTAAGCCCCCGAGAGAGAAAGAGATTTAACAAGGTTTTTCTCTCCAAGGACCACACAGGCTCTTACAAATGAGAAGATTCCTTTTGAGCACAGAGAGCTAAGAGCTTAGAACAAGGTTTGGAGTGGAGGCTTCGCTCTTCTTCAAAGTTCTAAAGATTGTGTGAGATGGATTTCTTTCTTCTTCTAAAATCAAGCGATGTTGCTCTCCGTCTTTTCCGTCTTGAGTCTTCTATTTAAACTGCTGATTCAAATTCGAACGTTGAAGTGTCCGTTGTCTCTTATCCTTGTGTACGTTAGACTGGTCACTGAGGAAGCTTCTGATCGTCAGTCTTTTATCCTGGTGTACACGCCAAAGAGATGTCATAGAACTTGTATCTTGTGTCCAACGTTGTCCAGATGAGTCTTGTCAGATATCTGTAAGCATATCATCAATAAATAGAAGACAGCTAGGACTGCTGTCTATTGTTAGTTGAGATGGAACAGATATTGCAGTATATAGCAAAGCTCCTTTCTGTCCCAAAAAGTACGTAGACAGAGTAGCATAGAAATGGAAGATATTGTCTGCATGCATGGGAGATACGATCGGAGAGCATTTAATGCATAGCAGTCAACGGACAAGATATGACTTTGACTTTTCAACGCTATTAAAAAGCATTATACTGATGCATCAAGAAATTCGATAAAAAGAATCTTGCTGACTTTAACTTATGAAATCGTTATGAATTATAGCAAGTCGTTATGAACTGTAAGAAATCGTTGTGATAACTTATGAAGCCGTTAAACAGGCAAGTCGTTGCGAGTTCTAAAGAAATCGTTGCAAGAAATCGTTATGACTACAAGTATAAGAACGTTACACGAAATCGTTATGATATCGAGTTGTAAGAAATCGTACACGAAATCGTTATGACTATCGAGTTGTAAGGAAATCGTTACACGAAATCGTTATGACTATCGAGTTGTAAGGAAATCGTTACACGAAATCGTTATACAAAGCAAGGCGTTATGATAGTGAAGAAATCGTTATGACTATCCAAAGAAATCGTTATGAAGTCTAAAGAAATCGTTATGACTATAGAGTCGTTGCGAGTTCTGAAGAAATCGTTACGAGGTCTAAAGAAATCGTTATGAAGTCTAAAGAAATCGTTATGACTATAGAGTCGTGCGAGTTCTGAAGAAATCGTTACGAGGTCTAAAGAAATCGTTACGCTAGAGAGTCGTTGCGAGTGAAGAAATCGTTACGAGTTCTAAAGAAATCGTTACGAGGTCTAAAGAAATCGTTACGGCTAGAGAGTCGTTGCGAGTTCTAAAGAAATCGTTACGAGGTCTAAAGAAATCGTTACGGCTAGAGAGTCGTTGCGAGTTCTAAAGAAATCGTTACGAGGTCTAAAGAAATCGTTACGGCTAGAGAGTCGTTGCGAGTTCTAAAGAAATCGTTACGAGGTCTAAAGAAATCGTTACGGCTAGAGAGTCGTTGCGAGTTCTAAAGAAATCGTTACGTAACGATTTGATTTGAGTTTTCCGGTCAAAGAGGAAATCGTTCTGCTTATCAAAGAAGTCGATACAAAGACTTGGATAGAATTGATGAGACTTACCAGATTGTCTTGAACTTTCATTTTTCTTTTATTTCCTGTACTAAGGCTCAAGTAATCCATTAGTGTTATTTTGTTAATCATCAAAATTAATATATAAATAAATGGAAATATTTATTATGGGGACAGTTTGGTCATCAATCTCCCCCTTTTTGATGATGACAAAATATACTAAACATCATACAAAAATGAAATGTTTTTCAGATTTACGTTAGTTGTCTCCCCCATTTTGTCATTAGGCAAAAAGATAAGCTGTGAGACAAAGAAGAGAGAAAGATTTATATTAAGATGGAGAAAGATAATACAGAGGAGATAACAAGGAGGCATGCTGTGAGATAACAGCCCATGCCTTGATCTCAAGATCCTCAAAAAGTTGCAGAAAAACGCCAGAAGCAACTGAGAAGGAGGGTCCCATGGAAGGGATGTTCCTCTGAATGTAGAGTTGCCTTTGCTGCTCTAAGAATTCTCCATACTGAGTTTTGTCCAAAATGAATCTGAAGTAAGTACTCTTGCCAAAACTGGCCCTATGGAGAAATCTGTCCAAGGAAATTGGATAGTGAATTTTTGATTTAACAGATCCTGCTTTAAGGCATAGAAAGCAGAATATCTAGATGCCCATACAGCATAGAGCTCTGGTATGGGTGCGATGGAATTAGATCCATAAAGGCTTCTGCAGAAAGAGCAGGCTTCCTCTGACTAACTAGATCTTGATTGATAGCTTCCAATTGCTGATAAGAGGCCCGATAGAGAAGCTCCCATTCTGATGAGGTGAGTCTTTCACACTCAGAAATGAGTGGAGCTAAGGTCTGAGAAGACATGCGGCCAGAGTGATATTCTCTGAAGATGAACCGCAAAAAGGAAGGAGATCGGCCCTGCTTGGCTGACATCCGGCCCAGCTGCCTTGCAAACATATCTAGAGCATGAGATCCAGCATCTGAATAAACACTAAAGAGTGCAGCTTCGGCAGAAGAACTGGAAAATCAACCTTGAAGGAGACAAAGTCTACTTTAAGAGGAAGGTTGAGAGGGGTTTCTGATTTCAGCACAGTAATCTGCGAATTGAACTGGCAAAACTGAACTTCTGGAATTTTGTTCAAGTAACAGAAGTCACTGTACAGCTGAAAGGCTCTGGCAATGCGAATTTCCTTCAAAATGAAGGATCCCCAAGAGTTCTTGTGCTGGAAGATAAACCACTCAGAGAAGGTGAGTGGGTGAGCTCTGAGAGAGAGGGATTCGGCCCTTGCAGTCAGGTATTTTGCATACTGAGCTTATTTCCTTTGATAGCTGCCCACTGATCTTCAGTCTTGAACTCAGTGCCCTCAAGGATTTTGGATTTGAAAGCTTGAGATATCTGAGTAAAGGAAGAACAATGTCCAGGTGTTCGGATAGGTTGAGAAAAGGAATACCATAAATGGTAGAAAGAATGCATTTCTGGAGGTATTCTTTGTAGATAGGTCTTCTCTTAGGATCAAGGGTAAGAGAGTACCATAAAGGAGGGTAGAGAGGAGCAGAAGGAGTGCTTAGAGAGGAAGGTTTTTCTCTTTTTCAAGGCAGGACTGGAGGGTCAGTCCTGTGAATGTGAGAGGCTGTGGAAAGAATGGTGAGGAGGGTGTTCCTTTCAAAATTGTCTGGAACATTGGTGTCAAAGATACCAAGAGGCAGAGGTTTACTGGAGGAAAGATAACAGAATTAGGAGGAGTAGGAGGATAGAAAAAATGTTTAGGATTAAAGGAAGAGGTTGGTTGAAGATGAGATGTTTGAATTTTAATAGGTGAAGGTTGAGGAGTTAATGAGGATGAAGCTGAGATGAGAGCTGGAGTAGGTGAGAAGGAGGGTTGAGAGGAAGTAGAGGATGAGGAAGGTTGGGTGCGAGGCATGGGATGTTTTATGGTTGGTGGAGCAGGAGGTGCAGTAGGAGGAGATGAAGGTGTGGAGAGGGTTGGAGTGGCAAGAGATGAAGTATCAGGGGCCTTGGAGACTGACACTGGCTCTTTCCCTTTGGCCTGACTCTCTCTGACTGCTGAAGAGGGTCCTGAAGACCCTGAGGCTGCCACTGGTCCGGGTGACCTTACAACTGATGGCCCTGATGGCCCTGACCCTTGAACTGGCGGCCCTGTTGGCCGAGAGACTTCTGCTGGAGGCCTGGTGGCCTAGGAACTTCAGCTGGACTGCTCTGAGTAGGTGCAGGAGGGACACCACTAGACCTTGAAAGATTAGCCAGCAAATTCTTCATATCAGACATTTCTTTATTGAAATACCTCATTGCATTTCTTATTGAGGATACGTCTGAGGAGGTTGAAACTGATTTGAAACAATTCCTTGTATGCCAGACTGAACTGATGCCAAGATTTCTCCTTGGGCTTTTAACAAGGCCATAACATGCTTCAACTTTACTTTTCTATGGCCCTTCCTTGACCTCCTGTGAACAACTCTTTTCTGCTTACCTTGCTGAGAGACAGGCTCCTCAAGATTTATAGTTGCACTTGGGCCTTCACTAACATCAACCAAGGCTGGAGCTGGAATTTCCTGAGTAGGTGCAGCTTTCTCAGAAAAAGCTTCATTCTCTGGCTTTTCAATCTCAGCATGCTCCCCTGAATGGGAGCAGGGACTTCAATACTTTCTTGCTCCCCCTGAGCAGGAGCTTCTTCCAAGACAACATCTTGTTGAGTACCTGCTTGTACCAACATCTGCAAGTAATTCAGACTGAACTTCAGTATGGCCTGCTGCCATAACTTCTTCATCAGGTCCACCTGCCTTAGAAGAGACTGAGATGGAGGGATGGAGTCCAATACCTCTCTAAAATAGAGGCGACTAAGGTGGTGGGCAAGGAATCTGCCACACCAGCTGCACCTCTTCCAATTGAGCTTCGGATTGGCATCCCACAGCTGACTCACTGGTTCTTGCTCTGCTTGATGCTGCTGCTTGCTCTGCTTCTACTGCTTCTGGAATATCTGCAATAACTGCTTCTCCTTCAGCCACAGAGGATTTGACCAAACTCCTTCTTGCACTGAAAAACCACTTTTCTTCAGGTTTCTGGACCTTATAGACTGGCCCATCTTTTCAGCTACCGCACCTGACAGATCTACTCCAAAGTGCTTGAAAATCTTGGTCAGAAGATGAGCATACGGAAGGGAAACATTCAACTTGCTCTTTGTTTCCCATAACTGAGCATGTGCAAACATCATTCGCTCAATCATCACTGCGGCCAGGTTTATCTCTTTGTTCTGGATTGCCCAGAACATTATGTCCGAATCTGCCCTAGTGCATGAGGAAAAGGTAGCACTACGGGGTACTAAGATTTGGCAGACTATAAAGTGAAGCAATCGTTGAACGCGGACATCTGATTAATATCAAGCTTCCCATCCTTCAACTTAAATCCTGGACCGATAATCCCGAGACCTTTGACTTCATCATTCACAGAGTGAATGCCACTAAATCCAGAGGTCTTTACTCCAAACAGATCACGCAAAAGCTCATGGGTTATTCTGATTTGGATGCCCTTGACAGAGGAAACAAGGGACCCATCTGCTTCTGACTTCAGACAAATGTAGAAGGCTTTTACCAAGTCCGGGTAGCTTACCTCACTGAAGGTGACCACATCCATCCACTGCGATCTTCTTAGAGTATCAACTAGCCTGGCCATGCCATCTTCTCAAGATTCTGAACATCCACTGCCTTATTTCCGCAAATCTTCGTCTTCACAAAGTAAATCTTTCTTGCTCCCTTGGGGATAAATACTCAGCACTGTAGCCCCCACACTTCCGGAGATCAACGGAGCGGCCATGGGTGCAGAGAAGAAAAGATTCTGGAAGGGAGGATGATGGAAGGGACGGAAGTTCTCGAAGGAATTCTTCGCGGAAGAGAAGAAGGCTTCGAAAGTTGCAGAGAGTCGATCCCAAAATCGTTAGGGCATCAGCTTTGGGTGAACAGATAGAGAATAAAAAGGGTAAAGGTGGAAGACGAATCGATCTCAAAGCGATTTGGGTAAAATAATATTACTTTATTGAAGGAGGAGCGCCAAAAGGCGGCAAAGGTAGAAAGCGACAAAAAGGTTTGACAAGTCAAACAACTTTCTACACAGAAGCGGTCAAAGCATATAGATAACTGAGTTTTGCTTAACTTTAACGGAGAGAGAACTTTCATTTAATCTGAAAAATTTATATGTCAATAAAATCACAGAAATTCTTTCACAAATTGCACATCCCTAGTTCCCTTCTAAGAGATGTAAATCTCTCTTCAGGTAGGGCTTTTGTGAAGATATCTGCCAATTGACCATTTGTATCTATAAACGAAATTTCTAAATTACCACTAGCTACATGGTCTCGAATAAAATGATATCTTACCTCAATGTGCTTCGTCCTTGAGTGTTGAACTGGATTTTTGGTGAGGTTGATGGCACTTGTATTATCACACAATAGAGGAATTGATTTGATGTGAATGCCGAAATCTTCAAGTTGTTGCTTTATCCAAAGAAGTTGTGTACAGCAACTTCCAGCAGCAACATATTCCGCCTCAGCTGTTGATAGAGCTACTGAATTTTGTTTCTTGGATGTCCATGATATTAAGCATCCTGCAAGAAACTGACAACATCCACTGGTGCTCTTTCTATCTACTTTGCAACCAGCATAATCAGCATCTGAATATCCTATTAGATTTATCTCACAAGATCTAGGATACCAGAGACCTAAATCATGAGTTCTAGCTAAATATCTAAATATTCTTTTTACAGAGATTAAGTGAGACTCTCTAGGGTCTGCCTGATATCTAGCACACATGCATACACTGAACAAAATGTCTGGTCTACTGGCAGTTAAGTAAAGTAATGATCCTATCATACCTCGATAATTCTTTTGATCTACCCTTTTACCTTTTTGATCACTGTCCATTCTGGTTGATGTGCTCATTGGAGTTGATAATGGCTTTGCATCTTCAAATCCAAATTTCTTCAACAGCTCTTTGGTGTACTTTGCTTGACAGATATGAGTGCCATCCTTCCCTTGCTTGATTTGCAATCCAAGGAAGTAGCTTAACTCCCCCATCAAGCTCATTTCGAATTCTCCCTGCATAAGCTTTTCAAAGTACTTGCAAAGAGATTCATCAGTAGATCCAAAAATAATATCATCTACATAGATTTGTACAAGAAGTATATGTTTAACCTTAGATTTTATAAATAATGTACTATCTACTTTACCTCTAGTGAAACCATGATTTAATAAGAAAGTACTGAGCCTTTCATACCAGGCTCTAGGAGCTTGCTTTAAACCATATAAAGCCTTATGTAGTTTAAATACATGATTTGGAAATTCAGTGTCGTCAAAACCTGGAGGTTGTTCAACATAAACTTCCTCCTTGATGAAACCATTTAAAAAGGCTGATTTGACATCCATTTGAAAAAGTTTTAAATCAAGTGCAGATGCATAAGCAAGTAAAATCCTAATGGCCTCAAGTCTAGCTACAGGTGCATAAGTTTCATCGAAATCTATGCCTTCCTCTTGGGAGTAGCCTTGAGCCACCAATCTGGCTTTGTTCCTTAAGATTATTCCAGACTCATCCAGTTTATTTCTGAACACCCACTTGGTGCCAATAACTGAATGATTGGATGGTCTAGGAACAAGTGACCATACTTGGTTTCTCTTGAACTGATTTAGTTCATCTTGCATGGCTAATATCCAAGATTCATCAGATAAAGCTTCATTGACTGTCTTAGGCTCTACTTGAGAAACAAATGCTAAATAGTCGCATGGAATTACATTACCTCTAGTTCTTACCCCTACAGATGGATCACCAATGATGTTTTCAGGAGGGTGATCTTTCTGATATCTCCATTCCTTTGGAAGATCTTCATGTTGGATTTCTGTTTGCTGCAGTTCTTCCAGAGTTGGATCCTCTTTGTCCTTAATTGAAGTATTCTTTAATTTTCGGAAGTCATCTGCATCATCAATGTCACTAATTTCTTCCTTTTTCAAGGAAGGGTTAGATTCATCAAAAATAACATGTACTGATTGTTCAATCAATAAGGAACGTTTATTGAAAACTCTATAACCTTTGGTTTAGAAGAGTACCCCATGAAGATGCCTTCATCTGATTTGGCATCCAACTTACCAATGTCCCTTTTTCCATTGTTATGGATGAAGCAAGGACATCCAAATATTCTGAAATGGCTAATCTTTGGCTTCTTTTCTTTGTAGAGTTCATAAGACGTCTTTTTCAGAATTGGCCTGATCATCACTCTATTTATGATATAACATGCAGTGTTGATAGCTTCGGCCCAGAAGTATCTTGGCAGATCATATTCTGACAACATGGTTCTTGCCATATCCAAAAGAGTTCTGTTTTCCTCTCAGCAATTCCATTCTGTTGAGGTGTCCTTGGAGCTGAGAAGTTGTGCTCAATTCCTTGATCATCACAGAACTTCGTAAACTTTTCATTCTGAAACTCACCACCATGATCTGATCGAATAGAGACAATTGAGAATTTCTGATCTTTCTGAACTTTCTTACTGAAGCTGACAAAATTTCAAATGTGTCATCTTTGTGCTCTAAAAAGGATACCCAAGTGAATCTTGAATAATCATCAACTATTACAAATCCAAAATTCTTTCCTCCCAAACTGGTAGTTCTCATTGGCCCAAATAAATCCATGTGAAGTAGTTCTAAGGGCTTTGAGGAGGTTACTACAGTCTTTGATTTGAAGGAGCTCTTGGTGTGCTTTCCTCTTGCACAAGGTCTGCAAATGCTATCCAATCTGAAATTTACCTTTGGCAGTCCTTCAACTAGTTTTCTCTTTCTGAGCTTGTTCAACCCATCCAAGCTGCAGTGGCCCAATCTTCTGTGCCACAACTCAGTTGATTGATCTTTACTAGCTGCCAAACACACATCTTGATCCTTGAGTTCTCGAGATATAGAACATACAAATTTCTTTCTCTGTAGGCTTCAAATATGACTGCACCATCCTTTAAGATACTGCATTTTGATTCTTGAAACTGAATTTGATGGCCTTTGTCACACAACTGGCTGATGCTGATGAGATTGTGCTTTAACCCTTTGACCAGCATTACATCTTCTATAACTGATTTTCCTTTGATGTTCACAGACCCGCTTCCTATCACAGTCCCTTTTCCATTATCTCCATAGGTGACTGTACCTTCTTCAGCTTGGAGATCAACAAATATCTTCTTGTTGCCTGACATATGCCTTGAGCACCCACTATCCAAATACCATTTGGATGCTCGAGGGTTAACCTGAAATGAGAACATCAAGCTTTAGGTACCCAAATTCTTTTGGGTCCTGATTGGTTAGTATCATCAACTTTACCTTTTAATATCCATTTTTTATGTCTTGTTGGACATGTAATTTTAATATGTCCTAACTTGTTGCAGTGACTGCAGCAGGATAACTTAGTCACTTTTTCTATATTTTGAAATCAGCTTTGTATGCTATATCTTGTTCGGGTACAAATTTTGGTGTTGGATATGTTTTAGGGTATATTATGGTTTCTTCATTGTCTGGGGGTATATCCTAATCCATTTTTCTTTTTACCCGATCTCCTAGCACCTTTTAATATTAAAGAGTTTTTACCGTGGTGAATTTCTCTAGTGTGCTTGATAGATTATCATTTTCTTTATTTAGTCTTTCTATTTCTATTTTAAATCACCTAAGTCTTCTTGTTTTTCTAGAAGATTTATTTCTTATTTTTTCTTTTAAATCTTCACATAATAATCATTTCTTCTTTTATGTTCAGTAATTTGTTTTTCAAGTTCTTCATTTTCTGTTCTTAGGTCTGAATTTGTATTTTCTAGACAGATTATATTTTTCTTACTAGTTTTAAGTAATTTGCATACTTCTTTGTATTTATCGTAGAGTTCATTAAATGCACTTTCCAAATTATCCGAATCTGAGTCATTACAGGAATCGAAAGAAGAATCAGATGTTACCTTATCCTCGGTATTTGCCATAAGAGCCAGTTGGCTTCTTCACCTTCACTGCTCGAGCTTGACTCACTGTCTGAGTCGCTGCTGTTGTCCCATGCAGCTGCCATGGCTTTCTTCTTGAATCTTCTGAACTTCTTGGAGCTGTCCTTCTTCTTGTGATCATTTTTCTTTTGCATTGGACAGTCTGCCTTGATATGTCCAGGTTTCTTGCATTCATAGCAAAGTGGCTCATTCCTCTTCTGATCTTTTCCATCTGGTCTCTTGAGATCTTTGTTTTTCTTGAAGTACCTCCTACCAGACTGAAACTTCTTCTTCTTTGCCAAGATTCTCTGCAATCTTCTTGAGAGCATGGCTTCTTCATCATCACTATCTTTGCTGTCTTCACTGTTATCTAAGGATTCTTCTGATGAGTCCCCATTAGCTTTAAGCGCATTTGACTGCTTCTTTCTACTGGAGGATTCTCCTAGTCTTTCCATGTTTATTTCATGGGCCATGAGAGACCCGATGAGTTTTTCTACTGACATTTCTTAAGATCATTAGCTTCTTCGATAGCTGTGACCTTTGCCGTCCATGAAGATGGCAAGGATCTGAGAATCTTCCTTACCATATCTGCATTCTCATATGACTTTCCTAGACTTGCTAGGCCATTAGTGATGTCAGTAAATCTACTAAACATTTGGGTAATAGACTCACCTGTTTGCATTTGAAATCTTTCATACTGAGTGACAAGAATGTCGATTCTTGTTCCTTTACTTTGTCTGTACCTTCATATGTAATCCTTAACTTTTCCCACATTTCCATGGAGGATTTGCATGCTGAAACTCTGTTGAACTCCTTCTTGCTTAGAGCACAACATAGAATGCTCTTAGCTTTACAGTTCAAGGAGATTTTCTTTCTATCTTCATCTGTCCATTGTGCTTTCTCATTTGTGACGACCAGATCACCTTCTTCCACTATTGACCAGATTTGATAATCGTGGCCTTGTAGAAAGTATTCCATCCTGGTCTTCCAATACGTATAATCTTCACCATCGAACAAGGGAGGCCTGTTGACTGACTGACCTTCGAAGTTACTTTGGGCTGCCATTGATCTTTGCTCTTCAGATCGTTGGATCTTCTTCTTTGTCGAAGAGACTTGCTCTGATACCACTTGTTGCCCAGCTAGCTAGCCCAGAGGGGGGGGTGAATGGGTTATTAAAACTTCGATCTCTGATTAAAACCTGTTTACTGAAAGGATTGCACAACTTAATAACAAGGTTAGAGTTAGAGCAAACAAGACAACAATCACAAAACACATCCACAAGACACAAGGATTTTATCCTGGTTCGGAACTCCTCTCCACAGGAGACCTACGTCCAGTCCCTGAGCAATACCTCAGGATTTTACTATCAAGGGTACAATCCCCCTTAAGGATCCTTACACCCAGCCTCAACTGGTCTTCCTTCAGCCTGAAGGGAACAACAACCACCCTGGATACCACCAGGTCTTCCTTCGTCCAGAGGGAACAACAACCACCCTGGATACCACCAGGTCTTCCTTCGTCCAGAAGGAACAACAACCACCCTGGATACCACCAGGTCTTCCTTCGTCCAGAAGGGAACACAAACTAATCAGAAAAAGGTGTGAAAACAGGCTTCAGATTCTAGCTTGACCAGCTACAACCTGAAGCTCCTAAGCCCCCGAGAGAGAAAGAGATTTAACAAGGTTTTTCTCTCCAAGGACCACACAGGCTCTTACAAATGAGAAGATTCCTTTTGAGCACAGAGAGCTAAGAGCTTAGAACAAGGTTTGGAGTGGAGGCTTCGCTCTTCTTCAAAGTTCTAAAGATTGTGTGAGATGGATTTTTTTCTTCTTCTAAAATCAAGCATGTTGTTACTCGTCTTTTCCGTCTTGAGTCTTCTATTTAAACTGCTGATTCAAATTCGAACGTTGAAGTGTCCGTTGTCTCTTATCCTTGTGTACGTTAGACTGGTCACTGAGGAAGCTTCTGATCGTCAGTCTTTTATCCTGGTGTACACGCCAAAGAGATGTCATAGAACTTTGTATCTTGTGTCCAACGTTGTCCAGATGAGTCTTGTCAGATATCTGTAAGCATATCATCAATAAATAGAAGACAGCTAGGACTGCTGTCTATTGTTAGTTGAGATGGAACAGATATTGCAGTATATAGCAAAGCTCCTTTCTGTCCCAAAAAGTACGTAGACAGAGTAGCATAGAAATGGAAGATATTGTCTGCATGCATGGGAGATACGATCGGAGAGCATTTAATGCATAGCAGTCAACGGACAAGATATGACTTTGACTTTTCAACGCTATTAAAAAGCATTATACTGATGCATCAAGAAATTCGATAAAAAGAATCTTGCTGACTTCATAACTTATGAAATCGTTATGAATTATAGCAAGTCGTTATGAACTGTAAAGAAATCGTTGTGATAACTTATGAAGCCGTTACAACAGGCAGGTCGTTGCGAGTTCTAAAGAAATCGTTGCAAGAAATCGTTATGACTATCAAGTTATAAGAAATCGTTACACGAAATCGTTATGACTATCGAGTTGTAAGAAATCGTTACACGAAATCGTTATGACTATCGAGTTGTAAGGAATCGTTACACGAAATCGTTATGACTATCGAGTTGTAAGGAAATCGTTACACGAATCGTTATACAAAGCAAGGCGTTATGATCAGTGAAGAAATCGTTATGGACTCCAAAGAAATCGTTATGAAGTCTAAAGAAATCGTTGACTATAGAGTCGTTGCGAGTTCTGAAGAAATCGTTACGAGGTCTAAAGAAATCGTTACGAAGTCTAAAGAAATCGTATGACTATAGAGTCGTTGCGAGTTCTGAAGAAATCGTTACGAGGTCTAAAGAAATCGTTACGGCTAGAGAGTCGTTGCGAGTTCTGAAGAAATCGTTACGAGGTCTAAAGAAATCGTTACGAGGTCTAAAGAAATCGTTACGGCTAGAGAGTCGTTGCGAGTTCTAAAGAAATCGTTACGAGGTCTAAAGAAATCGTTACGGCTAGAGAGTCGTTGCGAGTTCTAAAGAAATCGTTACGAGGTCTAAAGAAATCGTTACGGCTAGAGAGTCGTTGCGAGTTCTAAAGAAATCGTTACGAGGTCTAAAGAAATCGTTACGGCTAGAGAGTCGTTGCGAGTTCTAAAGAAATCGTTACGGTAACGATTTGATTTGAGTTTTCCGGTCAAAGAGGAAATCGTTCTGCTTATCAAAGAAGTCGATACAAAGACTTGGATAGAATTGATGAGACTTACCAGATTGTCTTGAACTTTCATTTTTCTTTTATTTCCTGTACTTAAGCTCAAGTAATCCATTAGTGTTATTTTGTTAATCATCAAAATTAATATATAAATAAATGGAAATATTTATTATGGGGACAGTTTGGTCATCACTGTACTGGTCTCTCTTCATATGCCAATTTCTTATATTTCCAGATCTTGGTGTTCAATAATATGTTCTGGATCATATACTACTTTCTCAACATTGATACATGAAAAACATCATGTACATGGAGAAACTGTGGTGGAAGTGCCAGTGATACGTCATTTCACCCACTCTCTTCAATATTTCAAATGGTCCAATATACCTTGGACTCAACTTCCCTTTAATACCGAATCTCTTGATTCCTCTTCGAGGCAATACTTTAAGAAACACATGTTCACCTTACTGAAATTCCAGCTCCCTTCTACGTCGATCGGCATAGCTTTTCTGTCGGTCTTGGGCAGCTTTTATTCTGTATTGTACTAACTTAATAATTTTGTTGTTTCTTGGATCATTTCAGGTTCAAGGATATGTGATTCTTTCAATTCGACCCAACACAATGGTGATCTACACTGCCGACGATACAAAGCTTCAAATGGTGCCATTTGAATGGTAGACTGGTAACTATTATTATAAGCAAATTCCATGATTGCTAAATGGGTATTCCAGTCATTTCCAAACTCTAATATACAAGCACGACACATATCCTCAATAATTTGATTCACCTGTTCTGTCTGTCCATCAGTTTGAGGATGAAATGCAGTGCTAAACTTCAGTTTAGTTCCCAATGCACCTTATAACTCTCTCCAGAAATGTGAGGTAAATCTTGCATCTCTGTCAGAAATTATGTCCTTTTGAATTCCATGCAACCGGACAATTTCTTTCATGTATAGTGCCGCTAAAATACTGACATACCATCTTGTCTTAATTGCTCAGAAATGAGCTGATTTGGTAAGTCCGTCAATGATTACCCATATGGCATCAAATCCACTTCGTATTTTAGGTAACCCTACAATGAAATCCATACCGATACTGTCCCATTTCCATTATGGTATTTCAAGTGGTTTAATTTTCCTGCCGGTTTCTGATGTTCGGCTTTAACTTTCTGACATGTCAAACATTTAACGATGAAGTCTCTAATGTCTTTCTTCATATTGCACCACTAGAAATGCTTCTTCAAATCTTGATACATCTTGACAGCTCCTGGGTGAATAGTGTAATACGATCGATGAGCTTCTTCTAAAATTTGCTTCTTGATCTCGGGATTATCCGGTACACACAACCTGTCCCGGAACCGAAGATTCCCATGCACATCTTCATTAAAATTAGGTCTAGAAGCCAATTTTCCTTTAATTTCAGTCAATGTAGGATCATTATCCTGTTGTTATCCAATTTGTTTTAACAAGTCTGATTGTACTGTCAGGTTGTCAATTACAACTTTTTCTCCTTGTAGTTTGGCTTTCAAACTTAATGTGGAAAATTCTTCCAACAATTTCCATTCTTTAACTTGCAATTGGAATACTTTGGCTATAGGATTCCTGCTGAGTGCATCAGCCACGGTATTACCTTTTCTCAGATGGTACTCAATTTTAAAGTCATAATTTTATATACTCCATCCATCTTCTTTGTCTCATGCTTAATTCTTTCTGTGAAAATAAATACTTGAGACTCTTATGATCGGAGTACACTATAAATTGATTATCGTACAGGTAGTGTCTCCAAAGCTTGAGAGCAAAGACTACAACGGCCAATTCCATATCATGTACTGGGTAGTTTTTCTCGTGAGTCTTCAACTGTCTAGATGCATAAGCAATGACTCTTCCATCTTGCATCAATACACATCCCAGTCCGACGTTCGAAGCATCAGTATATACTTCAAATGTTTTCCTTCTACCGACAAAGCTAGAATTGGTGCAGAGGATAAAAATTCCTTAACAATTGGAATGCTTGTTCACAATTCTCACTCCACACATATGCAGTTCCTTTTCTAGTCAATTGTGTGAGAGGCGAAGCAAATTTAGAAAAATCCTTGACAAACTGCAGGTAGTAACTGGCCATTCCCAAAAAACTTCTAATCTCAGTGAGATTCTTAGGTTGCTCCCATTTTTGTATGGTTTCAAATTTTGAAGAATCTATTGATAGACCTTCCTTAGAAATAATGTGTCCTAAGAACATCACTTGCTTCAACCAAAACTCACATTTACTAAACTTTGCATACAATTTGTGATCTCGTAACAATTGCAAAGTAGTTTGTAAATGTGTTTCATGCTCTTCCATGCTCTTGGAGTAAATCAATATATCATCTATAAATACAACCACAAACTGATCCAAGTAAGATCTGAACACGTCATTCATTAAATGAATAAATGCAGCTGGTGCATTTGTCAATCCGAACGGCATCATACAAATTCATAGTGTCCATAATGTGTTCGAAAAGCCGTTTTATGAATATCCTGTTCCTGAATTCTGAGTTGATGATATCCAGATCTTAAATCAATTTTGGAGAAACACTGAGCTCCAGACAATTGATCGAATAAATCATCGATTCTTGGAAGTGGGTACTTGTTCTTAATAGTCAACTGATTCAATTGTCGATAATCTATGCATAACTGCATAGATCCATCCTTCTTCTTAACAAACAATACCGGAGCACCCCAAGGTGAGGTACTGGGTCTAATGAATTCCTTTTCTATCAACTCCAGCAATTGCCTTTTTAGCTCTTTCAACTCTTTTATTGACATTTTGTAAGGTGTTCTTGAAATTGGTGTAGCTCCTGATACCAACTCAATTGAAAAATTCACCTCCCTACTAGGTGGCAAACCAGGTAACTTTTCGGGGAAGACATCAAGAAATTCCCTTACCACCGGAATATCTTCCAATCCAGTAATGTTTTGATTAATTAAGGTTACAGAAGCCAAATATCCTCGATAGCCGTTTTGCACCAATTTACATGCTTTCACTGCTGAAATTATAGGTATGTTCCGTGTACGGGGTTTATCGAAAGTCATGGAGTAGACTTCCTTTCCTAGGAAAGTTACTTGTCTAAGTTGGCAATCTAAGTTTGCATGATATTTAGACAGCCAATCAACCCCAAGGATTACATTATAATCCCACATTTCAAGACATATCAGATCACCGGGTAGGTTATGTCCTTTGACTAAGATTTGGCTAGCAGGGTAATATTCCTTAAGTTTGTTACCCTCACTCAAAGGAGTTGCAACTTCAAGCTGTGGGGTAGTGTAACTGATTTTACCTCCAAGGATTTAGCAAACTCATAACTAATAAAAGAATGCATAGCTCCAGAATCAAACAACACATACACAGGTTTTGAGTTTACTAGCAATGTACCTTCTATCAGTCCGCCTTCCTGTGGGGATTCAGGTTCCACATCCTGAATGGCTTGCAATCTTCCTTGCTTCACTCGGGGGTTTTGATTTGTTGGTGCAGTCTTGGGCATCGGACAATCTGGAATTCGGTGTTGTGTACTCCCACAGCAGAGACAAGCACCCAACCTTCGCCAACAATTTTCAGCCTTATGCCACTGAGATGGCAATGCTTGCATATTTCTTTACCTCCCACCAGAGCTTTTCCTGCCTTCTTAGCAGTCTGCTGAGCCTTTGGGGCATTCCCCGACTCATACTTCCTTTTTTGATCCGAAGATCCTTCTCCAGACTTCCCTCTAATCTTATCCACAATGTCGTTTGCAGCTTCCAGTGCTAAGGCTCTCTTAACCATTTCTGAGTATGTAGTGATCAGATGAGGGGTTAGTTGCATAATGAAATTGGGACACAATCCATTCATAAATCTCTTAGCCTTCAATTTATCCATGGCTATAAGATGTGGAGCATATTTTGACAACCAGGCAAATCGAGCCACATACTCCGATACTGACATCCTTAGTTGCTTCAGACTAGCAAATTCATTCACCTTTTTTTCCTGAACTACTTCAGAAAAGTATTGGTCATTGAATAACTCTACAAATTCTTCCCAACCAATTTGGTTTGGGTCCTCCCATGTGGATTCTACTATTTCCCACCAACCTCTAGCATCCTGATCCAATTGAAAAGTCACCAAACGAATCTTCTCTTCTTCTGTGCATTTAATCACTTTGAAAATCCTTTCAATATCTTTCAACCAGTTCTCGGCTTCATCCGGATCTGTACTTCCCGTGAATCTCGGAGGGTCTAGACTTCAGAAATCCTTAAATAAAATTGTTTCATTGTGGCTATTGTTTATGGCTACTGTTTTCATTACTCGGGTCAAGTCGTCTATTGACCTCTCCATTTTCCTCCAGTTAGCATCACCTCTGTCCATGGTCAAGTTATAAGAGTATCTGAGACATCCAATAATATATACATTAATTCCATAATCAATCATACTCACATTCATCATGTACAAACTTTAAATTTCACATAACACACCATTTCCATTAATAGGTCAAAAGATGTACATTATATTACACCAACACTCGTCCATAAACTAAACACTACAACTTACTTCCTACTGAGCCGTCATATTTAAAATAACATTAACCCATCTAACCTCTCACTTCACATATATATGGAAGTTATATGTACAACCACCACTTTAACAAAAAGAGAGGTTTACAAAAATGAGTTGCCTAATCCCATATCTAACTTTGGGTCAAGTCTACAACGGATTCCACTGATGGTGGTTGTTGTTCTCCTCCAGCACCGTGGTACAACTCTCTTGCCGCATCGGTTAACGCCTCCCAATAACCTTCGACCTGATGGAGCAACATATCCTGCCCCAACTTCAAGTTATCCAAATGATTCATGACCTGAGTCATGATATCTAGAGAAGAACGGGGATTGCCTGCAAAGAATGCGCCTGCGGTCAGGTTGAGCACTTCTTCTTTGATTTGCACATGGGCCTCCTGTTGTGCTTGGGTATATAATTCAATGTCCTAGCGTAGCATTTCCATGGCTGCTACCAATCTTTCCTGGGAATTCATGTCCATGCTGAAATATACAACAAGTTAAGTATCTACATAGATACAAAATCATTATTACCATTATAGCTAATCCCAAGTTTCTACCCCAACTCACTGGTGATCCCTAGGTTTGTCGACCTAAGGCTCTGATACCAATTTATCTCTCACGTCCTAATAAAAGACTATTTATTGGAAGTGACATAAAATAGGTACAAAAGATAATATTAATATTTATCCATTCATAACGTGATATGCGAAAGTCTTATTACAATAGTACTCCTCATTACACACTAAGTGAGGAGTAGGGATGAGTAAACTATTACTCACTACATATCATAATTACACTACTAAAATAGCAAATGGTCAGATTGCTTGTCAACGGAGTTCACTCAGCACACATGCCCCTTTTAAACTTCTCCCCCATCTTGGTCACCTGAAAAGGGAAGGATAGGTGAGCTAACTAGCCCAGTAGAACTCAAATCCTCAAATCAAAGAGACATGAGTATATAGTAATCAAGTAAAGGACATGATTGATAACAAGAAGGCAACTAAACATCTCAATTGTGTCAGTGAATGTGAAACAATAGTATTGAAACATAGGGCATGCTCAGGAATTCATATTGAAACTGAAATTCTGGTTCAGGTAAATATTCACACAGGACAGGTTATATGATGACCATAATCAGAAAGTAATTAATGCAATGCCAAACATCCCGTTGCCCTTTATCATTCCTGTACGGCCTGTAATGAATTCGGGTGCTCCTCCCAGGACTGGACCAGCCCTATTTGCAAAGGCATATCAGTCAGGTGGGGTCCAAGGACCCAATAATCGTCATCACAGGTTGTTCATAATCAACACGTATACTCAAGCATTACTCTCAGGAAGCCAATGTCTTATGAATTCAGTTACTGGACACAAGAAATTAGATTCAACTGAGTACCATTTGTAGTCGGTAACCTTAAGAACAATTCAAGGATGGGTAAAGTACATAATATGGATGAACTCTGTAGTGATATAACAATAAATTACCAAGGAAAAGAAGATGGTAGTTTGCTAGGCTAAGAGGATGAAGTTTTAGTAAGAGTTTGTACACATAAGGGTGCTGGAATACTGGTCAGAACAGGGGCTGTCGACAGCCAGGAGGTGGTTATCGACAGGTAGAAGCATCCAGAAACCAATTTCTGGTTCTGGGACAATACCTGTCGACAGGCATGGTCAGTCTGTCGATAGGGCAGTGTGTCTGTCGACAGGGCAGTGTGTCTGTCGACAGACAAGGTCCATCTGTCGACAGCTACTGCTGTTCCAGCAAACTGAAGTTCTGGAAGACTGGGCCTGTCGACAAGTATCTCCTGTCTGTCGAAAGCCGCCAGTTCCACTTCTAGAAATGACTCTAAGAACATTCTAAAACCTTAACAATGAAACCTATGGATCAAAACATGATTGTCAACAACTAGAAGTGTTGGATTGAGTGTGTTTTGGAATTTTCTAAAGTTGCATTTTAATGATGACCAATGAACATCACTCATACTTTGATTTTGATGATGACATATCATTATTTTAATGATGACATATTGTGATTTTAATGATGAGATATTATGATTTTAATGATGACATGTTGTGATTTTAATGATGACATGTTGTGATTTTAATGATGACATGTTGTGATTTTAATGATAACATATTGTGATTTTAATGATGACATGTTGTGATTTTAATGATAACATATTGTGATTTTAATGATGACATATTGTGATTTTGATGATGATATGTTGAACATGTTATACATTTTATACATATCACAATAATGCTTAGACAACATGTTTTTGATGTTTAATATCTCATATTTTAATGATAATATCTTGTACTAATTGATTATGTGTTAAATTTTCAGGTTCACACATTTTGTCTTGGTAGTGTCGACACTAGATCAAGTCAGGTCGACACTAGACCCAGTTTCCAGCAGATCAGTTTGCCTGACTGGGAAAGCAGGTCGACACTAGATCAAAGCAGGTCGACACTAGATCAAAGCAGGTCGACACCAGATCAAGTCAGGTCGACATTAGTCCCAAATTCCAGAAGGTCAGGTCGACACTAGATCAGGTCAGGTCGACACTAGACCCAGTTTCCAGCAGATCAGTTTTGCTTGACTGGGACAGCAGGTCGACACTAGATCAGGGCAGGTCGACACACTCCGGAAACTCTGTGACTTAAAGTTTCTCCTGGACATGTGGCTGCTTGGATTTAGGGGATTTGACCTAGGTTTCTGTGCCCATGCACCCCAAGGCACTTTATGGACATATGGGGCTATAAATACCCATGTTCCTTGTACCCCAAAGGCAAGAGAGCCCATACACTTCCAGAAGAAGCCTTTTGGCGGCCAAAGGGGGTTTTCCAGATCTGTCTCCATCTCCAGAAGCTGCAAGCCATCCTTTCAAGAGGAAGGACAAGGGAATCAAGGGGAATCCCTGGAGAGAAGGTTGCTGTGCAAGGCAAGGGAGCAGATCCAACTGAAGAGGCTCAGGAGAAGAAGGATTTCTGGCATTTCAGATGCCATCAAAGCAGAGCATCGCCAATGAGGAGAATCTCCATCGATTTCCATCAAGGCTCCTCAATTGAAGCATCTGCAAGGCCTCTTCATCGAAGAACACTCTTTCTACATCCATTTCCCTCATCTCAGAGTTTGTTCTTCCTTATTTCGTCTGTGAGATTTGTGCATGAAGTTCTGCACAAATTTTTGTGTACGAATCTATTTTGAATCAGATCATTGCTAGAGGATCTGATCTCTTTTGTGTTTGATCTAGCTTTTGTACTGTGAGCCGTCGAGCTCTAGTTTGTGAGTCGTCGTACTCACTGTGTGGTTTGAGCCGTCGTGCTCAATTTGGAGTCGTAGTACTCCGGTTGTTCTTTGAGCCGTCGTGCTCAGTTTGGAGTCGTCGTGGTCCAGGTGTTTCTTGAGTCGTCGTGCTCAAGGGTGTTTGGAGTCGTCGTGCTCCAGTGTGAGTTGTACTCAAGGTTTTGAGTAGTGTGGCCTCACTTTGTGAGGGGTGGACGTAGGAGTCACTGGAGGTGATTTCCGAACCACCTAAAAATCCTCTGTGCATTGGTTTGAATTGTGGTTTGCCTTAGTATCTCGCTAGATGCATGCATAGGGATTTCGTTCACACTACTAATTGATTTGCTCACACACACTAATCACACTTGAGATCAGTAAATTGTTTGGGTGATTTAATCTCTGATTCAAAGTAATTTTAAATTGCTTAAGCTTCCGCGTTAATTGGTGTTAGATCTATTCAACCCCCCTTCTAGATCTGATCCATCCACCCATCCGTTCCTAACAAGAAGAACTTGTCTTTAGCTCTCAAGGCTAGCTTACATGAGAAACAAGATGCATCATAGGAAACATAACCTATACATGAGCAGTTAGAAACCTACTACCACTTGACACTGAAAGAAAAACCTCTACAACAATGATCAAATGGCAAGATGCTTACAAGGTAAACACTCAATCTTCGTAAGTGTTAAGGAATCTAATCCGAAGCTTGAGGGTACAAACACCTAAATAGGAACAAGCACACTGTACTACAGATGTTTGTGACTCCAAACAAGGTTCTATAGCTAAAGATGGAAGTAGAAGGAAGAGTTTCCTACCTGGAATAGAACAACTCTCCTACTATCCAACGCAACAAGTCCATAAATATAGGAGAAGGAATAGGAGGATCTAAACATTCAACAAGAGCCCCTTTAGCATATGGAGAAGATAAAACTAGGAAAGGAGGAAATGAATCCTACCTTTCTTGCAGGATGATACTTTCTTTTTGATGAACTCACTACTGGTGGAGAAGAGATGGAGTCAAGGTAGCCTCTGGCGATAACAACTGGTAGCCCCTTCGATCAGAAGCAACAACTCCTCTTGGTGCAACACAACGGCGGCTACCCACTAGTCCAGAGTTGCACTCACACAGTAGCAGAAGAAGCAGCTCCAGTAGTAGAAATCTCCTCTGGAAATGACAGCAGTAGTAGGGGAAACATGAGTAAGAAATGGAAAGTTTGCACGAAGGAGAAGGGGGTGTTTTATAGCCCAGCTTCTTACTATGCACGGTGACACCTCCAAGCATAGGTGTAACAGTAAAACCCATTGGGCTTTTACTGCTTACACATGGTTCATGCATCCTCTAACTCCCTTACACCTCAGCCTCTAACGTGTAAGGGATTTAACCCACCATGACATGGGCTTGCGTAGCCCATGATACTTCATCACGTAAAAATTCCAGAAATACTTACCGTAATTAGCCCATAATTCAGCTGGCCCAAAGATCCTTTTGTAAACACATTCAAATGATGCCCATTTATGTTGAAATTTCATCCATAAGCTAATGTAATGGTTTTACAAATTATGGTGATTTTAGTTTAATTTTTAGATTTTATTTTCCACTGGGTAAAAAATCGCCCGGAAAATAGTTGCGTCGGCTTAATCTCGAAATCCGTACGTCAACAAATATGGATATTTACATTTATGATATCACCATATTTCTGGAAATTATGGTGTTCTCGAATTTTAATTTTGTTATAGTTTTCCGGTGTTGCCCTGTCGGAGTGCACACCTCTTGTGTACGACATTGGGGTATCATTTATTAATCCTAATTAATCCCAAATATCAATTATTTCAATCTAATGATAATAGTTAAGTCTAGTAACCATATTATTCATGTTTTTCAACATATAAAAATTTTCGGGGTGTTACAACCTATCAGTGTTAGAATATCAGATGAGGTTCATGGCGTTGAGTAGATACGCTCCATATGTGGTTACCGATAACACAATGATGGTGGAGTATTTTATTCAAGGATTGCGACTGGAGCTGCAGGATGCAGTTATTCCCTTGATGTGCAGAACAGTGGAAGAAGTAGTGCAGAGAGCAACAATTTTGGAGAGGACTGTGCAGGCTAGGCAGTCCGGAGGAGAAGGGACAGGTAGCTTTCGACTTCCGCAGTAGTCCACAGGTATCAGTAAGGGAAAGGCACCCTCAGTAGCATCGTCATCATCAGGATTTTCAAAGTGGGTGGTTAAATAAAGAAGATGTTTAGAGGATGAGGAGGTGGCAGGTAGCAGGGTTTTCAGCTGGGTGTTCAGCAGGGCCAAGGTGCTAGGCCAGCACCGGAGGAGTCGCAGCAAAGTACGGCAGGGCAGCCCACAGCTTTTTCAGGTTTTCGGTGTTATAATTGTGGGCAGCCAGGGCATTTATCCAGAAATTGTCCGCTTCCTCAGGAGTACAGTTATGAAAGAGGAGTACTGCAGCAACAACAGCCATTCCAGCAGCCAGCAGAGCGAGGCAGAGGTGCACCTTTCCAGAGAGGAGGACGGGGTCGAGTTATGGTAGTTACCAGAGCTCAGGCAGAGGCATCCAATTTAATTGAAGGTATATTACCTCTTTTTGACTTTTCTGCTAGAATATTAATTGATCCGGGTGCTTCGCATTCGTTCATTTCTGAGGATTTTATAGATAGCATGGTACATCCCCTAGAGGAAAGGCAATGTGAGTTGATTGTAGAAATTCCCTCAGGAGGTTTCATGCTTACTTCCTATTACTTAGATGAAGTTCCAATAGTAATTCAGGGGAATCAGATGCCAGCAGACTATATGCACTTTCATTGAAGGATTATGATGTGATTTTGGGGATGGATTGGCTGGAAGCCTATGGGGCATTGGTGGATTGTAGAAAGAAGAAAGTCAGATTTTGCAGACCTGGTGAAGCAGTGTTTGAATTCCAAGGTATGCCCTTTTACACTCCCAAGTTTATTATTTCTGCACTTAGAGCTAGAAATTTGATAAATGCTGAGTGTGTAGCATATCTTGCTTCAGTTAGTTTAATAGAGGCAGATAAGTCTGTAGAAATGGTACCGATGGTTCGAGAATTTGCAGATGTGTTTCTAGAAGAATTGCCAGGGTTGGCTCCACATAGAGAGGTGGATTTCACAGTTGAGTTGCAGCCGGGCAGTATGCCCATCTCGAAAGCACCTTATAGAATGTCACCGGAAGAATTGAAGGAATTGAAAAGCAATTTCAAGAATTGTTAGAAAAAGGTTTCATTAGACCCAGACATTCGCCATGGGGAGCACCAGTGTTGTTTGTTAAAAAGAAGGATGGTAGTCTTAGAATGTGTATTGATTATAGGCAATTGAACAAGGTTACCATTAAGAATAAGTATCCGCTTCCTAGAATTGATGATTTGTTTTATCAGCTTCAGTCAGCCAAAGTATTTTCCACGATTGACTTGAGGTCAGGGTATCATCAGCTGAGGATTAAGGAGGAAGAAATTGATAAGACAGCTTTTAGGACCAGATATGGGCACTATGAGTTCGTGGTTATGCCATTTGGGCTAACCAATGTGCCAGCAGTATTTATGAATTTGATGAATAGGATATTTCACCCGTATCTAGATCAGTTCATTGTAGTGTTTATTGATGATATCTTAGTGTATTCAGCATCAGAGGAAGAGCATGCAGCACACTTGAGGATCACGTTACAGACTTTGCGAGATCACCAGTTGCATGCCAAGTTTAGTAAATGTGAGTTTTGGCTGAAGGAAATTCAGTTTTTGGGTCATGTGATTTCAGGAGAAGGTGTTGCAGTTGATCTGGCCAAGGTAGAGGCAGTAATGAAATGGGAAGAACCGAAGACAGTGACAAAAATTAGAAGTTTTCTGGGTTTAGCAGGATATTACAGGTGGTTCATCCAAGATTTCTCGAAGATTGCAACACCAATGACAAGATTGACAAGAAAAGGAGTACCATTTGTATGGTCTTCGGATTGTCACCGCAGTTTTGCAGAGCTAAAGAAGAGGCTTACCACAGCACCTATATTGGAGATTCCGTCAGGCAGTGGCAGATTTGTATTATATACAGATGCATCTAAAAGAGGTTTAGGAGCAGTGTTAATGTTGCATGGAAAGGTGGTAGCCTATGCATCCAGAAAATTGAAAAAGCATGAAGAAAATTATCCAACTCATGATTTAGAGCTGACAACAGTTGTGTTTGCACTGAAGATTTGACGACATTATCTGTATGGTGAAAGGTTTGAAATATTTACTGATCATAAAAGTTTGAAGTACATCTTCTCTCAGAAAGATCTGAATTTAAGGTAGCGCAGATGGATGGAATATTTGAAAGATTATGACTTCAGTTTGGCACACCATCCAGGCAGAGCTAATGTGGTGGCAGATGCACTGAGCAGAAAGGCAGTTATGAATCAACTTATGATCAGAGAATGGAAATTATATGAAGAAGTGGCAGAAAATGTAGGATCAGATATGTGGATGGACAGATCTAGAAGGGGGGGGGGGTTGAATAGATCTGTCACCAATTACTACGGAAGCTTAAGCAAATTAAAAATTACTTCAAATCAGAGATTAATTCAGAGTGGCAATTCACTGATCTGAAGAGTGAATGTGTGTAGATGATGTGTGAATCAAGACAATTAGTAGAGATCGAGACTCTAGGCAAGCATCTAGCGAAGACAAGCAGATCAAACCATTGCACAAGGATTTTTAGGTGGTTCGGAAATCACACCGGTGATTCCTACATCCACCCCTCACACTGTGAGGCTCCACTACTCAACCTGAGTACAATACACACTGGAGCTTGACAACTCCAACACAATTGAGTTAGACAACTCACACACCAACTCTAGAGCATAACTGCTCCAAAAACTGAGCACACTCTCTCAAACACACAGAGAGTGTTCAATTCAACACAATCGAGCACAAAGGCTCACAAGACACAAGCTAGATCAAGAACAACATAAATCAGATCCTCTAGCAATGATCTGATTCAGAATGAATTCATTCACAGAGACTTGTGCAACAATTCATGCACAATCCCCCAGAATGAATCAGAAGAACACTTGAAGAGTAAAGAGAATTTGATACAGATTATGTTCTTCAGTAGAAATCCCTTGCAGAAGTTTGGATTGAGGAGATCCTTTGATGCTTTGATTCCTTGGGCGATGCTCTGCTACAATTGCCTCTGAATCACCCTCGAATTCTCCTCAATTGCTTGCTTCATCTGGATTTGCTCCCTTGAGAGATGTTTCAACCTCTTCTTCAGAGATCTACTTCACCTTCTTGTGCTTTTCCAAGGATGTAGATGGGTCACTGAGCACCAAGAGGAGCAGGAGCAGGAGAATCCTCCTTCTTGCCGCCAAAAGCTTTTGCTGGAATGTTCTTGAGGTCTTCTACGGCTTGGAGGGCAATTGGGGGGGTATTTATAGCCCAACATGGCCAATGGTACCGTTGGAGTGCGTGGGCACATGATCCAAGACCAATCTCATTGATCCCTAGGAGGCCACGTGTCCATATGGATCTTAAGATGAAAATTCAGCCGGAGTGTGTCGACACTGCCACTGAGTGTGTCGACACACTGTCCCAATTGCGCAAAAAGATCTTCTGGGAGATAGGTCTAGTGTCGACACTGCCACTGGCTGTGTCGACACACTGTCTCAGTCAGGAAACTGGGTCTTCTGGAGACTGGGTCTAGTGTCGACACTACCAGGGACTGTGTCGACACACTGGACCTTGTCTTCATGAAATTGCTTCAGGGAATGATACCCAGTGTCGACACCATCAATGGGTGTGTCGACACTACCATGATAAGAATTGTATGTCCCTGAGAATTCAACACATAAACCATTAGTACAAGATATTATCATCAAGGTATGTGATGTAATGTGTTTGGAAACATACTTTTGAGCATTGTTATTACATAAGTGATGTATGTAACATGTTCCATCCATTAGGCATTAAAATCACAACATGTCATCATCAAAACTATGAGGAGAAATATATTAAATTCACACTCAACCCAACATTCTCCCCTTTTTGATTATGGCAACATTAAATGAATCATCAAATTCTAATTCTCTTGAGGATGTGATTTTAAGCCATTCTTTCACAAAGTTTAAGCACACACATTGAATGACAATGAACAATGTGTTTCAACATTTCCATTAACTTCATCAAATGCCATTGAACAAAATTTAGTAACATGTGACAATTTTCACAATCAAAACACAATGTTACTAACAACCTTGTCTTTTCAAAAATAACCAAAAGAACCATACAAGATGTGACATTTACATCCAAAAAGTGTTTGCAAACAAGCATCCATTCACAATAAAGAACACTCCTTCTCCCCCTTTGACATCATCAAAATACAATATCCATCAAGAGGTTGGAGGTGGAGGAGGAATAGGAAGTAAAATAGACTCTATGGACTTCAGTCTTGTCTCCATAGCAGATAAGTTGGATCTCAGCTGAGTTTGCATAGTTTCCAAACGAGTATACAGTAGTTCTTCCAATCTCTGAGAATTGTCATACATGTTGGCTTGAAAAGCACTAAGATCAACTGACATAGGTTGGGAGGCTGAAGATGAGCTAGCAAAACCACTATGTCTGTGAAGAGTGCGAAACTCACTCTTGAGAGCAGCCATTTCTTGATCAATATGAGCTGACAAATTCTTCATACCTTCCATATCATCCACCATGTGAGCAAAAGAAAGTCTGGTCTTTGATATTTGAGAAATAGCTTCCTGACTGTTGAAGAGATTTTTCTGAGTGTTAGCTAAAATCCCTTGAAGAACTTTTTCAAGCATGTCTTGATGTTCTTTCAATTGAACAGAAGCATCACCTAAGGTGCCAATGAGCCTGTTAAATCTTTGGGTTGCATGATCAGCTGCCTCCTTTTGCTTGATGAACTGACCATTCACTGAGTTTTCCAACCTCTGAATGCGAAGTTCAAAATTTTCTGACATTTGTTGTGTAGAGGAGGTGATGGTGCCAAACTTGTCTTCCAAAAAAGAATACAATTCAGGTGGAACAGAAGGTCCACCAGTGGAAGTAGAAGCTGAACCATGGAATTGGGGAAAGAATGATGGAGGATCCACATCAGGAATGAGTGGGGAAGAGGCATGTGTTGTGGGTGATTGAGGTATATCCTGAGGAATTGGGACTCCAATCTCAGATGGGGGCTGATCCTCCGGAACAGGCTGTGGAGAGTGAACAGCAGGAGGAGGGTCCACTTCCTCAGGTGCAGCTGGTGCCTCAATGACTGGACCTCTTCTAACTTGATCACCCTCAATTCTAAAACCCATGAATTTTTGCAAATGCTTCAAACAGTAAATATTGGATTTTGGAATTGTCTGAGCTTTCTCATTTGCAAGGGACACACCAAAGTGTTCAAAGACAGCAGTAAGATGAGCAGCATAGGGCAGTGACCTATGAAGATCCGTCCTTACAGTTTCAGACATAATTTGGTACATTATCACATGCAAATTGATCTTGATTTCCTTTTTCATGCAGTAGAGAATGAACCTCTGAATATCAGTCAATCTGTCCCTTCCACCACCTTGTGGTGTGATTATTGTTGTGAGAATGTGATGAATCAGTCGTAAAATAGGTGGAAAGGTGTTTGTGTTGAACCTAGTCACATAGGTCTGCTTGGAGTCTGATTCATCATGAGGGAGACCAGTAAGTAGAGAATATGCTTCATGCAAATCAAATTCAAAATCATGATAATCTTCACCCTCATCAGGAACTTTGAACAAAGTGGAGGCCAGTTCAGTGGACAGCACAAAGGAAACTCCTTTAACCTCAGACTGATATCCCTCTGGCAAGACAGTTAAGTTCTTGTAGAACTCTTGCACCAGTCTAGGGTAAAGGGTGCGAAATTCAGAAATGAAAGGCAACCAGCCTTGAAACTTGAAGAAACGAGAGACATCAGGAAATGCATTGGCAAAGTCTTCATCAGTCAAATCAACAGCCCTGGGCTTGAGAATATATTTGCCTTCAGAAATAATCTTGGAGGGTGTAGCAGCTTCAGAAGAATAGAAAGAACCAGAAGATGTGGAGGAGGACGCTTCTGAAGCATCTGAAGGACTTGATAAAATCTTTCTTCGGGTCTGACGAGGAACTCTGGGCGATTTTCCACGATCAGAGGATGACGGCTTACCTCTTTTGGATGGAGTAGGAGAAGGGGAAGATACACCCTGTTGCTCAGCTGGGTCATGACGGTGCTTGCTTCTCCTCTCAGTAGGAGGTACGCCAACAATAGTCGCTCGGGCAGTGGCCCTACACCTGGCGCCGCGATGAGGGGGCTGCTTGGGGGGCATCGTGGAAGGAGAGATGGAGGGAAGAGGATGAGAGAAAGAAGATGGGAGGAGAGGAGCAGGATGGTGGGAACAAGAGAGGAATCAGGCGTTTCCAAGGGTGGAATGACGGCGGGGGGTCGACCTAGGGAAGAAAAAGGGGTGAGAGGGTAAGATGAACCGCGGGTTCGTCTAGCCCTTAAACGATACCGCACAGAAAGATTTTCCTGGAAGTGCTTTAGTGTCGACACAAGAAGGAATATGTGTCGACCTGGCCAGGGACTGTGTCGACACAGAAGGAGGCTGTGTCGACCTGGCCTGGCAGAAAATAGATGAATTGAGCAGGACATGCAGAGATGGAACCTTTATGATGATGGATATAAAAAAATGGAATCAACTTGTCAAGAATTATTAAGATGTCAAAGAAGTCATATTTCAATCCTCAGCAAAAGTCCATTATTAACCCAAGTGTTAAACAACAACCTACATGATATGTGCATCAATTGAGATGAAACACTGAAATGCCAGTTTGAGTGATATAGGACATTCTACACAATCAATGGCAACTTCCATATTCTTTGAATCCATAGTAATGATAATTTCTTTGGATTGAAGTCATGTATGATGAAATTAAACAGTCTTAAGCAAACTGAAGTTGGGAAAAGTTGTTTAGTTTGATTGATTCTCCTTGGACTTTTTTTTTTATTTGTATTTTATATCAAACTATCAAATGTAGCAAGCCTTGTTCACACAAGAACTAATGCTTTTTACACACCATAGTCCCTGATTACTAAAGATTTGCTCATTATCCAGTTTCAAGGGGGCAAGTGACAACCTTTTGACATGAAAATAGACGTTTACCAGACGCCAATATTTGCAGTTATTCAGTCATCATCAATATATATTTTTTTATGTTAAATTTTGTTGAACCCCTTTGAGCAGAGATAGCAAAAACACTTCATGACATACATGGCACTTCATTCTTTGTGAAGGTGTGTAGTTTCTCAGCATTAGTGCTATTGCTCTGTTGAATGATAGATGTAAGGAGAATATGATAAAATTGAGATCAACCTTTCCCATGTCAGTTGAAAAAGAAATGTGTAAATTCAATGCACATATGATCTTCAAATCTTGAAAGAAAGTTAAATTACTGTAGGATTTTTGGAATATGGTTGTTGATTGACTGTAAGGATGCAGTAGATCAGTCAAAAAAATGCATTCTGGAGTTTCTGTAAAGGAATTAGTGAACATATCATGAGTGGGAGTTGTGATAACTCAAGAAATTAAGCGTGAAATTTTGTAAGATAGAAATTATGAACTCTTTAACTCCCCCTGTATGGTTGATCCCAGAAATTTCCATCAAGATAAAGACTCCCCCTCAGCCATTGCATATTAGACTCTTGATACTTGGCGGAGACAAATACTCACGCATAGTGAAAGTGTCTAGACAAGCATAACTTGTCCTTCATCAAATCACCATTTGATATACCACGAATTTCAATACACTGTGAGAGTGAATAATGCATTTGCAAAGGAAATGGAAAGATGTTTATCTGAAATAAGGTCAGACATAAGAATGTAAGAAGAAAAGAATATGTACAACAAGAAGCAATGACTCCCCCTCAAAATGTGCCTACACAAAGATACACACACACTCAACCCAAAGAGAGAAGGACGTCAAGAGGAATGTGGACATTTACATAACCCAAGCTCTCTCCTTAAGGATGAAAATCTGCTATCAGGAAGAGGTTTTGTGAAGATGTCAGCAATTTGTTTTTCAGTTTCAATGAAAAGAAGTTCAAAGGATCTCTTAGCAACCTCATCCCTTAAAAATGGTGTCTTATTTCAATGTGTTTTGTGCGGGAATGCTGAATTGTATTTTTAGACAAGTTGATAGCACTAGTGTTATCACAAAGAATGGGAATGCAACCTAACTCATGATTATAATTTAGGAGCTGGTGTTTCACCCAAAGGATTTGAGTGCCACAACAACCAGCTGCAACATACTCAGCCTTTGTAGTGGATAGAGCCACTGAGTGTTGCTTTTTGGAGGCCCAAGAGATAAGCATAAGCCACTAGTACTTTTTCTATCAAGTTTACACCCTGCATAATTAGCATCACAATAAGCAATCAAATCTAATTTACAACTAGCAGGATATCAAATGCCAAGATCACATGTTCCAACAATATATTTGAAGATTCTTTTAACAGCAAGCATGTGACTTTCTTTAGGATTAGCTTGAAATGTTGCACACAAGCATACACTGAATTGAATATCAGGTCTAGAAATGGTGAGATAGAGTAGAGATCCAATCATACCTCTGTATGTCTTTGGGTCTACTGACTTACCAAGTGAGTCTTCTTCTAGTTTTACATTTACTGCAGTTGGTGTGCTTGAGTGCTTGAGGTTCTGGAAGTCAAACCTTTTCAAAAGTTCTTTGACATACTTTGTTTGACTTATGAAGATCCCTTCACTGGTTTGGTTAACCTGCAATCCCAAAAAGAATTGTAAGTCACCCATTAAGCTCATTTCAAATTCTGTTTTCATTTGATCAGCAAATTCTGTGCACAAGCCATTATTTGTGGATCCAAAAATTATGTCATCGACATAAATTTGGACAACAATGATTTGTTTCTTTACTATTTTTGTGAACAAAGTTTGATCAACATTACCTCGAGTGTATCCTTTCTCCAACAAGAATGAACTCAAACGGTCATACCAAGCTCTTGGAGCTTGTTTAAGATCATAAAGAGCCTTATGAAGTTTGAAAACATGATCAAGAAATTTTTCATTTTCAAAGCCTGGAGGTTGTTCTACAAACACATTTTCTTTGATGTATCCATTTAAAAAAGCACTTTTGACATCCATTTGGAAAACTTTAAATTTCAGAGATGATGCAAAAGCAAGAAATATTCTTACAGCTTCCAGTCTAGCTACAGGGGCATAAGACTCTTCAAAATCAATTCCAAACTCTTGATTATACCCCTTGGCAACTAGTCTAGCTTTATTCCTTACAACCTGACCAGTTTCATTCAGTTTATTTCTAAATACCCATCTAGTGCCAATGACAGATTGGTCACTAGGTCTAGGTACTAATTCCCACACTTGATTTCTGTCAAATTGATGAAGTTCATCATGCATTGCATTGTTCCAATCTGCACTCATTAGAGCTTCATCAATTGATTTGGGTTCAATATGGGAGATTAGTGCTAGTGGGTCTTCATGGATTGCATTCAGAAAGGATGATCTTGTTCTAACTCTATCATGTACATTGCCAACTACATTCTCAATTGGGTGATCTCTCAAAAATCTGTGTTCAGAAATTACCTGTTGAGGTGCATTTAAGTTTGGAACAATATTACCTGATCCACTTGGGGTAGGTGAGTGATTGTTCAAGTTTTCACATGAGTCTTCATTCTCCTCAACAGTTGGTGAAGAACCAACAATGAAGTCGTCCTCTTCATTATCTTGAGGGTCCCTGCAAGATTCAGAATAGAGTTGAAAAAGAATTTTCATCAAAGACTACATGTAGAGATTCTTCCACAGTTTTATTTTTGAGAGTATAAACTCTAAAAGCTTTAGAGATTTCAGAATAACCAAGAAAGATGGCTTCATGACTTTTAGCATCAAATTTGTCAAGGTTTTCTTTGATGTTATTATGTACAAAACATTTGCACCCAAAGACCTTGAAGTAAGACAAAGTTGGCTTTTTTGTTTTTCAACAGTTCATAAGGGGTTTTTCTGATTTTTGGTCTGACCAATGCTCTGTTGAGAATATGATTTGCTGTATTTACAACTTCAGCCCAGAAGGATTTGGGCAATTTACTTTCCAAGAGCATGGATCTAGCCATTTCCACAAGTGTTCTATTCTTCCTTTCCACAACTCCATTTTGTTCTGGAGTTCTTGGAGAAGAAAATTTGTGAAAGATGTGTAGTTCAGCACACAAATCAGAAAAAGATTTATTCTCAAATTCACCCCCATGATCAGTTAAAATGGATTTGATTTTATGTGAAAAACCAGTTAAGGCAGAGGTACAGAAATTCCTAAATTCTAGACAAGCATCACTTTTGTGGGATAGAAAGATAACCCATGTAAATCTAGTAAAATCATCAATAGTGACAAAACCATATCTTTTGCCACTCAGACTAAGAATCCTTGTTGGGCCAAAAAGGTGCATATGAAGTAATTCAAGTGGCTTAGATGTGAGTACATCATTGAAGGTTTTAAAAGATTTTCTGGTTTGCTTACCATGAGCACATATCCCACAAAGTTGATTCTCTACGTTTGGAAAAGATTCAGGAAGTCCTTTAACCAGATTTAGCCTTAAAAGTTTGTTTATTGTTTTGAAACTTGCATGACCAAGTCTTTTGTGTCAGGTCCATGCAATTTCATCTTTATTTGCAACTAAACAAATGTTTTCAGCAAAGTTCTTATCAAGATTGATCATGTAAACATTATTCTCTCTCTTTCCAAAGAATTTTATCTTGTCAGTTGAGGAGTCAATTATTTTGCAAAAATCTAATTCAAACACAACTTTGTGACCTTTGTCACACAGTTGACTAATGCTCAACAAGTTATAGTTCAGACCATCAACTAACAAAACATTTTCAATTGAGTTTGAGGAAGATTTACCAACCTTTCCAAATCCAATGATTTTCCCTTTATTTTTACCTCCAAATGTGACAGATCCTCCCTCCTTTTCAATCAGAAATGAGAACTTTGTTTTGTCTCCTGTCATGTGTCGTGAACACCCACTATCAAGAAACCAAACATTGGAGTTGGATGCACGACCTTCCTGCAAAATTCAAATCAGAGAAGAGAAGATTTTGGTACCCAAACATTGTTGGGACCATCAGTTTGTTTGAACATGGACAATAGATCTTTTCTAATCCTAATTTGATTTATTTTTTGCATTTGTTTTGTTTCAGAGGTGATTTTTGTCTTTTTCAATTTAGCATTTCCTTTTGGAATGAAAACACATGTGTTCTTTCTTTCATGAGCATGGAGGTTATGCATTTGGGCATGATCATTCATGTATGGAGATCCAAACCAAGGGTTCTGTTGGTACATTGGGAATTTTGGATAAAAGAATTGAGAATGGTACCAAAAAGGATTATGATACCATTGGTTCCAAGAATTAATCCAATTAGTTTGATGTGTTGTCTTGGATGTCCAAAATCTATCATGAAAGTTTCCTTTTGTGTTTTTGTTATTTTTCAAGTTTTTATTTGATTTTTTGTTTGACTGATTGTTGGTTTTTAGATTTGGAGAGGTCGACCTGTGTTGGATTTGTGTCGACTCAACAACTACAGCTTTCATCTTTTGGTTGGCTGATGTTGACTGATTTGATTTTTTTTGTTCTTATTCTTGACAGTTGTAGATGTTTTATTTGACACTTGGTTGTTGTTATTTTCTTGGCTTGAACTTTTAACAAACTTTATCAAAGGAGTATTTGAGGGTTTTTCTTTCATTTCAACAGATTTATTTTTCAAGGATTTTTGTGTGGTGAATCCTAGCCCATGTTTTTTAGATCTCATGTTTGCTCCTAACAGAGCATCAAGATTGTCTTTTCCTTTGGTGAATGTTTCAATGACTTGTTCCTTTTCTTTCAGCAAGTTTTTTAGATCCTGAATTTCATTAACAGCTTGTTGTTTTTCCCTTTGTTGCAATTCCAATTTTTCAGAAAGTTTTTCAAAATCATTACTGGCCTTCTGAGATGCAAGTTTGAGCTCATCAATTTCATTTAGAAGGTTTTCTTTTTCTTCATTAAGTTCAGATATTTCATTTTCCAGTTCAGAAATTCTTCTGTTTGAGGAATTATTATGCAAGAGATTTTCAATTTTCTTTTTCAGATGCTTATTCTCTTTTCTTGTTTCAGAATATTTTTCGACCAATTCAGCATATGCATCTTGCCAATCATCAATAGTAAATTCCTCAAAAGAAGTACTTACCTTTCCATCAGTGTTGTTAGCCATAAAGCATATCTCCTCATTTCCAGAACTTGAGGTCTTCTCATCTTCATCCTCACTTGGATCATCATCTGACCAAGTTGCTACCATGGCTTTAGGCTTCTTCATTTTGTTGATCTTTTTGTACTTGTCCTTTTTATTCTCAGGACATTCTCCTTTCATATGTCCTGCTTTGTTGCACCTGTAACAAATAATGATTTCATCAGTCTTTTGATTTCTATTTGAGTTAGAATTTGAAAAAGAAGTATTCCTTTTGCTAGATGAAAATTTCTTCTTTCCAGTAAACTTTCTTTTTCTTGATTTTAAAAATTTTCTGAATTGCCTAATCATGAGGGCAAGTTCATCCTCATTGGACTCAGACTCTTCAGAACTTGGTTTCTCTTGATTTTTTATTTTTGTTACTTGATGAGGCTTTAAGTGCTACTGGTTTGGACTTAAGCATGTGTTCTTCAGTTCTTTTCAGATTTATCTCATATGTCATTAAAGATCCTATGAGTTCATCTAAAGAGATTTTAGATAAATCTTTAGAATCTTCAATTACAGTAGCCTTAGTATGCCAGATGGATGATAGAGAACGCAAAATCTTTCTTATCAAATCAGCATCAGTATACTCCTTACCAAGTGCCTTCAGTCCATTGATAATTGTCATGAACCTAGCAAACATTTCAGAGATAGATTCATCAGATTTCATCATAAAAAATTCATATTCAGAGACAAGTATGTTAGCTTTGGTTTCCCTAACTTGAGATGTTCCCTCATACATTAACTCAAGTTTATCCCACATCTCTTTAGCAGATTTGCACATGGATATTCTTGAATATTCTTTTGGATGGACTGCACACTGAAGCATGTTCATGGCACTATAGTTAAGAGTGGCCCTCCTTATCTGTTCTCTAGTCCAAGTTTCCTCATCTCCTTGATTCTCATAGGGACCCACTTCAACTACCCTCCAAATTTCATAGTTCTGAGCCCTTGCATGCGATTTTTCCAGTAGGAGTAATCAGACCCATTGAAAAATGGTGGCCTATTGATGGAATGACCTTCAGCAATAAATCCTCGAGAATCCATTGAGCAGGATGAGATGCAGTGAATGAAACACTCAAATAGTTCAAGCAAGTGAAACACAAGAATCAGACAAAAAAATACTCAAATCAGATCAGATACAGAAATGAACCCTCTCTAATACCAATTGTAGGATCAGATATGTGGATGGACAGATCTAGAAGGGGGGGGGGGTTGAATAGATCTGTCATCAATTACTGCGGAAGCTTAAGCAAATTAAAAATTACTTCA
>CM024759.1:15190607-15223107 GCA_014218235.1 Colocasia esculenta
AACTCATCTACCCTAACTTACTTCCCCATAGTGTGTGCACGTGTTGACACAACATCTAGTCAAGGATTTACACAAGCATTTGATACAAGCAAACATGTTCATTTCAAGAATATCACACAAGCACATGGTCACAGAAAAAACATTGTTTCATGGAGTTAACATGATAAAATGTAAGGAAACTAAAAATCCTATGTGAAGTACAGGACCTTATATGCAATGGACTATGGATACTTGGCGGAGAATGTTTCTCACGCATGATGATAGTTTCCAAACAAGCCGAACTTGTTCTTCTCCACAGTTCACCATTTGATATACCACATAGTCATTCACACATAAAGAGCATGTACTCCAATATGGAGAGTTAGTTTCATGCATTTTACACAACCCATTGCTCTTCTTAAGGATGTGAATCTATCTTCAGACAAGGGTTTGGTGAAAATATCAGCAATTGTTTTTCTGTGGGAATGAAATTAAGTTCTAAGGTTTTTATGGGCAACTTCATCTCTCAAGAATGATGACGGATTTCAATGTGTTTAGTCCTTGAGTGTTGGACAGGGTTTTTTGAAAGGTTTGATAGCACTTGTGTTGTCACATAGTATAGGTGTGCATCCAATTTCAACATTATAGTCACTAACTGACTTTTTGATCCACAACACTGAGCTGCACACTTCCTGCAGCGACATATTCTGCCTCTACAGTGGAGAGTGCAACCGAGTGTTGTTTCTTGGATGCCCACGAAAACCATGCAACCGCCAGGGAATTGGCAATATCCACTAGTGCTTTTTCTATCATTTTACATCCAGCATAATCAGCATCAGAATATGATATCAAATCAAACTACTACATGATGGGTACCAAAAACCCAAATTGCATGTACCTGAGAGATATCGGAAATTCTCTTGACTGCAATTAAATGACTTTCCTTTGGACTAGATTGATATCTAGCACAAAGGCAAACACTGAATTGTTATCCGTCTACTTGCATAAGATAAAGGATGAGCCAATCATACCTCGGAAGTGCTTTGCATCTACCGTTTTACCTTTCTCATCATTTTCCAATTTGATGCTTGTGCTCATTGGGGTGGAGGCCGGTTTAGCTTGCTCAAATTGAAAATCGTTTGAGAAGCTCTTTGACATTTTTTTTCTTGATTTATGAAGAAGCCGTCTTCATGTTGTTTCACCTGCAAACCAAGAAAGAATGAAACTCCCCCATTAGACTCATCTCAAAGTCACTGTGCTGTGTTTAGAAATTCTTCACACAGTGAAGGGTTAGTAGAACCAAATATAATATCGTCCACATAAACTTGAACAACAATTATGTGATTGCAAACTTTCTTTCTTAGTGAAGAGTGTTTGGTCCACTTTACCTCTGAGTAGTTTTGCTTACCAGAAAATTGCTTAGTCTATCATACCGAGCTCGAGGTGCCTGTTTCAAACATAATTTGTGCAATTTATACACAGGTTAGGCATTTCAGAATTTTCAAAACTTGGTGGTTGAGAGACATAGACTTCTTCTTTGATATAGCCATTTAAGAAAGCATTTTTAACATCTATTTGATAAAGTTTGAACTTATGGGAGCATGCATATGCCAATAAAATTCTGACTGCTTCTAATCTGGCTACAGGAGCAAAGGTTCTTCAAAATCCACCCAAATTCTTGATTATATCCTTTTGCAACGAGTCTAGCTTTATTTCTGACCACTTTTCTTTCTTCATTAAGTTTATTCCTAAACCCCATCTAGTTCCTATGATAGAAATTTCAGGGGTTCTAGGAACTAAACTCCATACATTATTTCTTTAAATTGACCAAGTTCCTCATGCATAGCATCAATCCATGAGTTATCTTTTAAGGCTTCTTCAACATTTTTGGGTTCCACTTGAGAGACAAAAGCAAAAGATCATGTTCAATTATTTGTTTAACTTGAGACCTTGTTTGAACAGAATCATTTAAGCTACCTATCACATTATCAAGTGGGTGATCTTGGAATACCTCACATTGTGATTGTTGAAGGGCCGGGAGCATCTTGTTCTTGAGGAATTTGATCTTGTGAATGTTGTTCTTCAGGAGGTTCACCTTCTAGTGGATTTTCTTCATGAGTTTCATCTTGTTTTCTGAAGGCTTTTTCATCATCCTCATCATAGTCCTTGTGAAGATATCACCTTTGGTCTTGGAACCTTCTTCAGATTTGTCTTTTGCTTTGACTTGTAGGTCCTCAAGTGATGTTCCTTCATCTTCTTTTTTCAGTTCTATTAACAGTCAACTGTTAGTTTTGGCATAAGTCTCATCAAAATTACATGTGGAGTTTCTTCCCCAGGGCGTGTTTTTATGTGGGTTGAGTGTAATTTCATATCATTTCCCTCCTATTTTGATGATGACAAATTGATTTGAATGCAAACTAATTGAACATGATAAATACATTTCACCTGAAATTTATATTCAAAAGCATGTTTTAAAGCACACTTATCATTTGTACTTATAATAACATATTTTACTAATGATATATGTGTTTATTTTTCAGGTACAAACACTTTTTGTAAAAGTGTGTCGACACACCCCCACAATGGTGTCGACACACATTTCAGACTCAAAGGCAAAAAGCTGAAGAAATGCTGAGACTGTGTCGACACAAGTCAAAAAGCAGGTCAACACGAGTTGCAGATTCCAGGAATAGTCCTGCCCAGGTCGCCGTAGGATGAGGGCAGGTCGACACTGGACCTTGTTCCCAGAACAGCCTGTTTTTGGAATGGGACAGCAGGTCGACGCAACATGAGAGCAGGTCGACACTGGACCTCGTTCCCAGAACAGCCTGTTTTCAGATTTGGGACAGTGTGTCGACACACCACCACCAGGGCAGGTCTACACACTACGGAAAAATTCAACTTAAGATGGATGATTTCCATGTGTCAGCCTAGGGCGATGGTGTATCAACCTAGGATCGTGTGCCCTTGTACCTAAAGGGTATCTTTGAATCTTTTGGTTATAAAAGGCCCCCAATTGGCCACCCATCATATCAAGAGACCCAACGAACTCTTGGAGCCTCCAGAAAAGTCCCCTTTGGCGGTGAGAAGAGTTCATCTCCTCCTCTGCTCTCCTGGTGTCTTCTGAAGACCAATTCTCATCAATTTGATTGTGAGAATTGGAGTTTGACCCTTGAAGAAGCAATTGAAGCGCCTCAAGGAAGCAGATCAAGTAGGAGCATTCATTGGAGAAGATTCAAGGAAGATCCCATTTTAAAAGTGCAGAGCATCGTTTGGGACTCAGATTCCAAGCCTCTTCCCAATCTGAGCTTCTACAAGGGAGTACACTGAAGAACAAAGTCCTTTCATATAACTTTCAATGTACTTTTGTTCTTCTGAGACATTTGAGATTGTGCAAGTGCTTCTGCATAATTCTCATGAATGTTCTCATGTTCGACATGATCTGCTGCTAGAAGATCTATGTCTTGTGTTGGTGTCTAGCAAGTCATTTGTGAGCCATTGTGCTCAATTTGAGTTTGTCGAACTCAAGTGTTGTTGAGCAGTCTTGCTCAGGGATCTAGAGTATCTTACTCTAGAGTTTGTGAGTTGTACTCAGGTGTTGGAGTTGTCTGGCTCCAGTGGGTGTGTACCCAGGTTGTTTAGTGAATCCTCACTAGGTGTGAGGGGTGAATGTAGGAATCACATGGGTTATTTCCGAACCACCTAAAATCTCGGTGCACTTGTCTATTTGTGGTTTGATTCTATCATCCGTTAGATGCTTGCATAGGATCGATTAGATTCACTTAATCAACCTGGTTTTTCATATCTCTTTTATAAACTCACTTAACATCTCATCAGATCTGTTTTTTTCACTGTTAAATTGCCTCTGATTCTAAAGTATTTTAAATTGCTTAGCTTCCGCAGAAAGTGGCATAGATCTATTCATCCCCCCTTCTAGATCTTATCCACACCTTTTCCTTGATCCTTCAATTATATCAGAGAAGGGTTAATACTTGATCTGATTTGATTTGAGCAGTTTTTGAGTATTGTGTGTCTGATTGCTTGATTGTTTGCTTGCTTGTTGAGTATTCTTTCTGTGCTTTCTTCTTAAGTCAATGGATTCAAAGGTTTCATAGCTGAGGGGCATTCCATAAATAGGCCACCATTCTTTAATGAACGGACTATTCATATTGGAAAAATAGAATGCAAGTCTTTCTAAGAGCCCAGAACTATGAAATCTGGAAAGTGGTTGAGGTTGGTCCCTATGAAAACAGGGAGAGGAAGAAACCTGGACTAGGGAACAAATAAGAAAAGCCACTTGATTATAGTGCCATGAACATGATTCAATGTGTTGTTCTCCCAAAGAGTATTCGAGAATCTCAATGTGCAAATCTGCCAAAGAGATGTGGGATAAACTCGAATTACTTTATGAGGGAACATCATAAGTGAAGGAAACTAAGGCAAATATTCTTGTTTCAGAATATGAATTGTTTATGATGAAGACTAATGAAACAATTTCTGAAATGTTTGCCAGGTTCATGGTTATTGTCAATGGTCTGAGGCCTTAGGTAAGGACTAACACAGATGCAGACTTGGTAAGGAAAATCTTACGTTCACCTTCTTCAATTTGGCACACAAAGGCCACTGTCATTGAAGATTCTAAAGATTTGTCCAAATATCTTGGATGAATTGATAGGATCCTTAATGACATATGAAATCAATTTGAAAAGAAATGAAGAACACATAACTAAAACCAAGCCAATGGCACTTAAGGCCTCCTCAAGTAACAAAGACAAAAGTCAGGAAAGACAAGTTTCTGAGGAGTCTAAGTCAATGAGGATGAAATTGCCCTCATGACCAGGAAATTCAGAAATTCTTGAAATATAGAAAAGGAAAATGTCTGGGAAAAGAAGTTTTCCTCAGGTAAAAGACACTTCCTTTCTAATTTTAAAACAGAATCAAAAATCTGACGAACTGTCATCTGTTACAGGTGCAATAAGCCAGACACATGAAGGAGAGTGTCTTGAGAACAAGAAAGAAAAGCACAAGAAATTCCAGAAGTTCAAGAGCCAAAGGCCATGGTAGCCACTTGGTCTGATGAAGACTCAAGTGAGGAAGAAGAAGACAAAAAATCCTCAAGTTCAGAAAGTGAGGAAATATGCTTCATGGCCAACAATTCTGAAGAAAAGGTAAGCACCTCTTTGAAACTTCACTGTTGAAGATTGGCAGGATTGTTTATGCTGAGCTAGTTGAAAAAATATTCTGAAAAGAAAAAAACAACCCATCAAAAAGAAAATTGGAAACACCTATCATAACCAATCTTCAAATACAACTTGTGAGCTAGAAAAAGAAACGCATGATCAGAATGTGGGAAAAGAAAATCTCATGAATCTAATTGATGATCTGAAGCTGCCTCTCAAAGGCCACCCAAAATTTAAAGACTTATCTGAAAGTGTAAGGGAAAAACGACAAGAAACACAAAAAAGATTGAAGAAATTAAAATTCTTCAAACCTACTAGAAAGAGAAGGTTATCCAAACCTTCACAAAAGGTAAAGATACTTGGACACTTGTTGAGTGCTTGGAACAAACATGACAACACACTTCTCATGGATTAGGATTCAACAAACAAAACCAAAGAAAGACAAATCTGGTGAGAAAAAGGCCAAAGCACCATTAATTAAATTTGTCAAAGGTCCTAATCTTGAGAACACAGAAATCAAGTAAACATCAGACAAACATCAAACAAAACACAAACAAATCAAAACTCAAAAACAAAGAAGACAATCAGGTCGCACAGTCTTCTGACAGGTCGACACCAGTCCCAAAGAGAAGACTTCTGTGGTTGCTGTGTCGACACCAGTCATGGAGAGGTCGACCTGCTCAACATCAAAGAGCTTCAAACACTCAACAAAAATCAAATAAAAATTTGAAAAAACAAAAAAGTCAAAGGAATCATTTGATAAAGACCTTGGACCTCCAGAGACAGCACTTCAACGATTGGAACTACAGCCTGGATGCCAATGGTATACACACCCTGTTGGTATCATCCTCAATTCTCATCCAAACCTTGGAGTGTACCACAAAAACCAGATTCTCCCTAATCTGCTCGAGCTATGCTCCAGGAGAAAAAACCCACTCGCTACTAAAATAAAAAAAGGTGTCTGGTGCTTTCATTCTAAGAAAAAGAACAAACAACACAAAGACAAAACCCAATGTACACAAACACAACCATCAAAAAACAAATCAAAAACATTGGGGGAGAAAGATTTACTAGCAATGTTCAAACATTCTGATGGTCCCAAACTGGTGTTTGGATACCAATCTTCTCTCACTGATCTTGTTGCAGGAAGTCGTGCAACCCAACACCAATGTGTTTTTCTTGACAGTGGGGTTCACGACACATGACGGGAGACAAAGCCAAGGCATCATCTCCTGATTGAAAGGAGGAGGGGTCAGTAACTTTTGGAGGAAAAATAAAGGAAAATCATAATCTGGTAAGGTTGGTCAAAACTTCCTCAAACTCTGTGATAGTGTTTGTACTAGTTTTGTGCTTGATTATAATTGCTCAGTATTAGCCAACTAGGTGACAAAGGTCACAAAGTTGGTGGTTTGAATTGATTTCTGTAAGATAATTGACTCAAATGCAACTGATAAAATCACAATTCTAGGCTTGTGAAGGGAAAACAATGTCTACATGATCGAGTGCCTTAATAAAAACTTCTTTGAAAATCTTTGTTTTGTTGCAATAAAGATGAAATTGCATGGAACTTGGCACAAAGAAGTGGCCATGCAAACAAGTTAGCAGACATGTAATTATAAACTGTTAAGGCTGAATCTGGTTAAGGGCTTCCTGCAACTTCTCAAATGTTAAAATCAAGTTTGTGGGATCTGTGCCCAAGGAAAACACCACAAGAAAATCTTTAAGACCTTCAATGAGGTACTCACATCTAGGCCACTAGAACTACTTCACTGGACCTTTTTGCCCACAGAAGTTCAAAGTCTAAGTGGCAAAAGATATGGGTTTGTAATCATTGATGATTTTACAAGATTTACTTGGGGTATCTTCTTGTCCCACAAAAGTGATACTTGCCTTGAATTCAGGAAATTCTGTACACAGCCCTAACAAACTTTCATATAAAATCAAAAATATTTTAACTGATCATGGGGGGAATTTGAAAACCAATCCTTTTCTGATTTATGTGCTGAATTTCAAATATTCCACAAGTTTTCTTCACCTAGAACTCCAGAACAAAATGGAGTTGTGGAAAGAAAGAATAGAACTCTTGTGGAATGGCTAGATCCATGCTCTTAGAAGTAAGTTGCCCAAATCCTTCTTGGCTGAAGCTGTAAACACAGCAAATCACATTCTAAGAGCCTTGATCAGACCAAAAATCAGAAAAACCCCCTATGAATTATTAAAAACAAAAACCAACTGTTTCTATTTCAAAACCTTTGGGTGCAAAATGCTATGTACACAATAATAATAAAGAAATCTTGACAAGTTTGATGCTAAAAGTCAGAAGCCATCTTCCTTGGCTATTCAGAAGTGTCAAGAGCTTTCAGAGTGTACATCTTGAAAAACAAAACTGTTGAAGAGTCTCCTCATATTATATTTGATGAAAATTCCTTTTCACTAACACTTCTAAATCTTGCAGGAAAAACAAGACAGTGAAGAGGATGACTTCATTGTGGACTCTTCACCAACTGTTGAGGAGTTTGAAAAATTGAAGAGAACCTGAACAACAACACATCATCTTCAAGTGGTTCAGGTAACATTGTCCCAGAAGTGGGTACTCTCAACAAGTAATTCGACCTAGGTTTTTGAGAGATCACCCTTAGACAATGTGGTGGCAATGTAAATGATAGAGTTAGAACTAGATCTTCATTCCTGCATAATCTGAAGAAGACCACTAGCTCTAATTTCCCAAATTGAACCAAAGTCAATTGATGAAGCTTTATCAAATTCTGAGTGGATTGATGCAATGCATGATGAACTTCATCAATTTAACGAAATCAAGTATGGGAATTAGTACCTAGACCTAGTGACCAAACCATCATTGCACTAGATGGGTTTTCAGAAACAAATTGAATAATTTGGTCAGGTAATTAGAAATAAAGCTAGGCTAGTTGCAAAGGGTACAATCAAGAATTTGGAATTGATTTGAAGAATCATATGCCCCTGTAGCTAGACTAGAAGTAGTCAGAATTTTCCTTGCTTTTGCATCCTCCATGAATTTCAAAGTTTATCAAATGGATGTCAAAAGTACTTTTTTAAATGGTTATATAAAGGAAAATGTTTTTGTTGAACACCTCCTGGTTTTGAAAATGAAAAATATCCTAACCATGTTTTCAACTTCATAAGGCTCTCTATGGTCTTAAACAGCTCCAAGAGCTTGGTATGACCGATTGAGTTCCTTTTTGCTTGAAAAGGATCCTCTAGAGGTAATGTTGATCAAACACTGTTCACAAAAATTCAATAAAGAAATAATTGTAGTCCAAATTTATATTGATGACATAATATTTGCTCAACCAATAAAGGCATGTGCAATGATTTTCAAATCAAATGAAGAATGAATTTGAAATGAGTTTAATGGGAGATTTAACATTTTTTCTTGGGATTGCAGGTGAACCAACACATCTGAAGGGATCTTTATCAGTCAAGCCAGTATGTCGAGGAACTTCTCAAAGGTTTGACTTTCAGAACCTCAAGCATTCGAGCACACCTATTGCTAAATGCTAAGCTAGAAGAAGACTCAAATGGTAAGTCAGTAGACCCAAAACCTACAGAGGTATGATTGGCTCTCTACTCTATCTTAACAACTTCTAGACCAGATTAGTCAGTTTAGTTTGTGGTTTGTGTGCTAGATTCAGTCTAATCCTAAGGAAAGTCACATGTTAGCTGTTAAAGAATTTTCAAATATCTTGTTGGAACTGTGATTTAGGAATTTGGTATCCTGCTAATTGCAAGCTAGATTTGATTGCCTATTGTGATGCTGACTATGCTGGGTGTAAATTAGATAGAAAAAGCACAAGTGGCTTGTGTTTTTTCTAGGTGGGTGCCTTATTTCTTGGCTTCCAAGAAGCAACATTCATTCACTGTCAATTGCAGAGGCTGAATATGTTGCAGCAGTAGATGTGGAACTCAGATTCTCTGGGTGAAACATCAACTTCTCGATTACAACCAAGCTTTAGGTTGTGTACCCATCCTATGATAATACAAGTGCAATAAATCTATCTAAGAACCCATTCAGCATTCTAGAACCAAGTATATTGAGATTAGGCATCACTTCTTGAGAGATGAGGTTGCAAAGAATCCTTTGAACTCCACTTCATTGAAACTGAAAACAAGTTGCAGACATTTTCACCAAACCCCTTCCTGAAAACAGATTTTCATCCTTGAGGAGAGAACTTGGTCTTTGTAAATGTCCACATTCTTGATCTCTCTTTAGTTTGGGTTGAGTGTTATGCACTGTCTAAGGGGGAGTTCTTTTCATATTATAACCTTTGCTTCCTTCAGTCACACGTCCATATCTCTCTCAATTCCACTTCCATTTCTTTTTGACAATGAATTCTTCACTCACATTGTGTTGAACTTCTTGGTATATCAAATGGTGATTTGGAGAAGGACAAGTTATGCTTGTCTGGACACTTTCACTATGCGAGAGTATATGTCTCCGCCAAGTACCAAGAAATGAAAATGCAATTATTGAGGGGGAGCTTTTATTGTTTAAAGAGAATCTTTCTGATTTCAAAAACTTGCATATCTTTATTTGATAGAAATGATTGAAATCATCATCTCAGGGGAGCTAGAAAATTCACAAGTCATGACTTTTGCAAAATTCATAACTTTTCTTGCATTTCATCAATTTCCTGCATTATATCATCATTCAGATGTCTAGAGTCTCCAAATGATCCTTTGAGTGATCTATCATATTTTTTACTAATCAACTGTCAACTATATTCTTCAACCCATAGAAACTCAGAACTCTTCCAAGATTGAAAACAACTTGGGTCTTGAAATTAAAACATCTCTTTGTTTGCAACTGATGTTGGATCAAATTGATTTCTATCTTACAAAACTCTCAAAAATTTTGAAAATTCATAGAGCAATGGCATTTGTGCTGAGAAACTGCACACCTTCATAATGAATGAATTGCCATGCATGTCATGAGGCACTAATGCTATCTCTGTTCAAAGGGGATAAAAAAAAATTCAAAAATAAATCAAATACAGCAAAATGTGCTATACTTTTTTATGATGACTGAGTAACTGGAAATTGGGTCTACAAAACGTATATTTTCATGTCAAAGGTCATCATTTACCCCTTTGAGACTTGACAATGAATAAATCTTAAGTCTCAGGGACTATGGTGTGTAAAAAAGCAAAGTACTTGAGTGAAAGGATTTATGTCATTTGATAGTCTGTTACAAAAACAAAATATGTGTGTTAATGTTTTTGTTTAGAAAAAATCATTTTCATCTATCATCAAGCTGTTCTTTAAGATTGTGTTTTATTTTCAAAACAATTATATTCAGTCTAGAGGATATCTCTATTTCTTAAGTGAGAATATAGTAGCTTATAGTTGATTGTTAGATATATTACATCCTCAAATCATCATTTATTGACTCAAGTCCTTGAATTCCCATCCTACCTAGTGAAATTTTTTAAAACTTGAATTGTGATGAACTCTTGCAAAACATAACAAATGAATTTCTAAGTCTCTTAAACTCCTTGAAATGACTATTTCTTTCATTGATTATCTTTTTAAAGAAGTCCCAAAAATTCTCAAAAATTCTCTCAAACAAATTCAACTTTTCCTCAAAGGCCAGGTCGACACACCACCAATCTCGTGTCGACACACACCCTAGGTCAGGTCGACGCTACAGTCTTCCAGTGTCGACACTGCCCTCTTGCCAGACCTTTTTAAATCGTGGGTTCCGGATAAGCCCTTGTTGTTCCTGCGTGGTATTGCACCACTGCAAACCCTTTTTAGGCATCAGGTCGACCCGACGGTCGCTTTCTTTTCATTTCCGGCAAGAAATTCCACAAATTTCTCTCTCACTCACATCCCTTTCTCAATCATCTCTCTTCTCCTTCATCAACTCCCGATTCCACTCCATCCTTGCCAGCATGGTGAGAAAGATGGGTCCTCGCCGTGGAGCAAGATCTCAGGCTTCGTCTAGGCCAGTTCCGGCAGAGGATGATGTTCCTCAATTTGAAAGAAGAACCAAAAGGCGCAATGACCCTGCAGAGCAACCAGGGTCCTCTACTGCATCTCAGCCTGCTGCCAAGAGAGGTAGACCCTCTTCTTCGGGCAGAGGTAGGGTTTCTAGACCTGAGAATCCGGGCTCCTCTTCTAGTGATCCTGAGGAATCATCATCATCATCTTCGTCAGAGTCTTCCAAGTCTCAAGAGACCATTAGTGAAGCCAAGCTCATTCTAAAGCCCAGGATAGTGGATTTGACAGATATTCAGCTAGCAAACACATTTCCAGAAATTCAGACCTACTTCTCCTTTCAGTCTTGGTTACTCTTCATTTCTGAATTTCAAATTATCTATCCAAGACTTGTTAGAGAATTCTACAAGAACTTGAAATGCACAGAAGAAGGGTATCAGTCAAAGGTTAAAGGATAGCTATTGACATGCCAACAGATAAAGCTGCCTCAATTTTCAAAGTACCAGATGAAGGGGCAGATTATCATAATTTCGAATTTGATCTTCATGAAGCCTATACCACATGACAGGCCTTCCTGCTGATGCATCTGATCCCAAACAGACCTTTGTCACCAAATTCCACAAATACATTTCCCCCTGTGTTGAGGATCATCCACCATATGCTGACCACAATCATTACACCCTCAAGGTGGTGGAAGGGACAGGTTAACAGATATCAGAGGTTCATTCTATATTGCATGGTAAAAGACATCAAAATCAACCTCATGTAATAATGTATCAAATCATATCTGAAACGACCAGGAAAGACCTCAAGAGATCTCTTCCTTATGCTGCACATCTGACCTCAGGTTCCAGCACTTTGGTGTGCCTTTAGACAATGAGAAATCCCAGTCAATCCCTAAATCCAACATCTACAGCTTAAGAATATTCAGAAATTCATGGGATTAGACTGGAGGGTACTCAAGTAAGGAGAGGGCCAGTTGTGGTTGAGGCCCCTCAAGATCAGGAGGAACAGCCTCAAGCTCAAGGGGACCAGCCCCAGGGTCAAGAGGAAATCCTCAAGCTCAAGGGGACCAGCCCCAAGGTCAAGAGGAACAGCCTCCAGCTCAAGGGGACCAGCCCCAAGGTCAAGAGGATCAGCCTCCTTTGAATGAGGAACAGCCTCAGTTCCAACTGAAGGTGACATTCCATTTCATGCCCCACTCTCACCTCAGTTTCAACATTTCTCTCCACAACCCACTTTTCAAGCATCCACATCCTCTGGTGGCCTTCTGTCCACCAGAGTTGTTCTCCTTTTAAATGAAAAATTTGAAACCTTGAACTCCTCCATTCAAACCATGTCAGAAACCTTTGAGTTGAGGATTCAGAGATTGGAGAACACTGTGTCTGCCAAATCATAGAAAAAAAGCTGCCTCAGACTATGCAGCTCAAAGATTCAACAGATTAATTGGTACAATGGCAGATGCTTCAGTTCAACTGAAGGAGCACCAGCAAAAATTGGAGATAGTTCTTCAGGGAATTTTGGCAAATTCCCACGCTGATGTTGTAAGACCCTCGACTTTTCGTCGTATTATTTGTATTTATGTGTGGATGTTGTACTTATGTATGTATGTACATAACTACGTACGCATTAATTAGTATAACTACGTATGCGTGTGTTTATATTAAGTATAAATAATGTATGTATTGCATGATGATAGTGTGGATACAATACCATATACATATTGCATGTATATATACTTGGTATGCATGGTTTTCTGCATAATTAGGGTTCTGGCCGAAGGCCACCTTGGCGTCAAGCCCAGGCCGTTGAGCCAGTGTCAGCGTCCAGACATGGACGCCAGCACTAGCTTCGGCGTCCAGCGATATGGACGCCAACCTCTCTGACCTGCATGCGCAGCAGAGCTGCAAGCTTCTGAAACAAGGCATGGCAACCATTGGGGGATGTCCCCCAACGGCTCTAAGGCTTGTCAAATCAGTATGGTGAGTGGGTGAGGGGCTCTCCTAAACCCTGAACCCGAATTGGACTCTCCCACTTCTCATTTCACCCTTGCAAGAGGAGAGAAGAAGAGAGAAAAACCCTAGAGCATTCTGTGAGAAAACCCCATTTTAGAACCCTAAAATCCGATCCCTTGGAGCTGGATTTGGAGATCTTCTGCATCAAGGAGGAAGCTGAAGCAAAGGGGAGGGCATCCACATCATCCCCTCGGCGTGGAGATCACCCAGGAGCCCGGAGGAAGGCGATCTTGGAGGCACTTCTGCAACTTCTTGGAACTGCCCAAGGAGGTCTTCTTCGAGCCATAATCTCTTGGAGGAATTTTAGAGAGGCAAGTGACCTATCTATGGTATCCCCGTATGAGTCTAGGTGGTTTTGTCATTTTTATGGAAATTTCCTCGAGTCCTAGACCCTCCATTTCACCTAAGATTTAAAGCTCGGGTCTGTGTTTCTGCACAGACCTGGCTAGACGGCAAGGTCCCTGGACATCCAGTTTATGCTTGGCGTCCATCGACCATGCCGCTGACCCTGAGTCAGCGGCCAGAGACCGCCGCCTAGTTCTTCTGGACAGAACAGTGAGCTGTTCTGTCCCTCTTATGCAGTAATTTCGGTATGTTTTATGCGATGAGGATATATGGTAAAGCTTATACTCTATGTATATGGTTAGTTGTGGTGTGTGAATGAGTGTGGATGTGAAGGTGAATGTGGAATAATGATATCTTGTAAATTTGTGAACATGACTTGTAGACAATTTTGCAAAATCCATGATTTATGATTTAGATTAATGTGAATGCCTTAGTTTCAGTTGATCATGAAAAATAGTGGGTCAGTATATGTGTTTGCAGATTTTAGAAAATTACACATGCTTGTGAAATTTGTAAATAAGCTCGGTTCGAAAAGAAAAATGAGAACATGTAAAAATGGTTGTGGTAATTGATTTATAGATGTATGAATTAGGGTGATGTTGTACTCTAAAATCATGCATATACATTAGTAGTCTCTGTGCAAAACAGTAAGTGGATAAATTGCAAAATGTATTAGACCCATGTTAGCTCAAGTTGTGAATAATATGCTAATTAGGTGTTTGATTTTCTGTAAATCCTATTTAGCTCAGAAAAATCTGAAAAATTGAGGGTATGATTTGGAACCCGAAAAAAGCATGTGGTTAAAATTTCAGGTCAATTGGAACAGTAAATAAAAAGTTATGTGTTTTCATGTGAAATGTGATAATTTGTGCATATGATCGAAATGTGATTAGATTTTGTTTAAACCCAGCATGATTAATGTGTTTACTGTGTGTTAAACCTTGAAATTTGTAGTATCATGTTAGGAAAAGCAGAGATATTAATGTGAGTGAAAAAGTGAAGGAGATGAAGAGTGTCAAGTGTAAAACCATGTGTAAAACGGTAAATGTGTAAAAGTGTAAATTGTGCCAATGTGATACTGCTTCCGAGAGAGCAGTGGAGCTGTATTAGGGAAAAGTCCCCCTGAGAAAGTTCATTGTGTTAAGTGACCCTAAGGGCATTAGGGGGAAATCTTGGAGGTGGACAAGTACCACTGGTTAGGGTGGAGACTTGTTCTCCCGGTCTGCGCAGTCCAAGAGTCGCCATTGTATTGCCTAGATGGCGTCTATGTGATGTGATGTGTTTGTGTCCTTCTTTGGTGGTTTGGACTATGTGTCACGGCACCTAAATATGTGTAAAGTGTAATGTGTAAAGTGTATGTGACCATGTGTAAATGTGTAAGTGACATGTGAATGTGTATGTGTAAAGTGTAAACATGTGAAAAGAGGAACTAGTGTAAAGAAAAAGGTGAAATCCTAGATATGTAAATGTGTCATTGAAACCCATGTGAGACTAAATCTGAAACCATGTAAATTCAGAAAATGTATGTTATCATACTCATGTTTATGTGTGCAAAAGTGTTTAGAATCCATGTTAGGAACAACAAATGATTATGTGTGCAAAATGGCATGATGGATTGTTCACATGTGATGTTTTAAGCAACGTTGTAGCTCTCATGTGTAAATTTATAGCCATTGAACCATGTAAAATCAGCAACCTAAAACATGTGAAAAAGTTATGTATGTACTTGAGAACATGTGGAATCCATGCTAATTATGTTCCCCGTTCATGTATGTAAATTGTTCATGTTAATAGCTCTCACGTTTTGATTAAAGTCTCATGAGTGAATTGAATAGAGACCATGTGATAGGTGAATGTTATTTTTGAAATCTGAAAGCATGCGTTATGTACAAAATTGTAGAACTTTCATGATAGGTTGAAAACTTAAATGGACTAGCATGCTATGTGTTGCTAATTGTAATGTGCATGTAGAAACCACTAGGACTTGTACGTGTATATCATGCATAGTGTTACTTGCTGAGTCCCTGGACTCACTCCTTGCTTCGGCGTACAGGTATAGTTGGTGACACAATACCTTCGGAGGAGGTAGCAGAGACGGACTCCGAGCGTGGAGACTAGCCAGTTTTTGAGTTCTTTGTGATTGTGTACTTCATAGTATGTACTTGAACATTGTATTAGAATTATCATGAAAAGAATGTAATATGTGGACATTTTGTATTTCTATTTCAGCAATTTAATTCATGTGAACTTTAGTTCCTTTTTGCAAATTTCGAATTGCATGTATGTTTAATGTGGATGATGAATGAATGGAGATAGTTCTCTTTTACTTCCGCTACTCTGTTATATATATTCGCGTGTATCTCAGCTGTGTGTATCGTTGGGTAAATGTCCCACTGTGGCTGGCAGCACTCGCTATACCGACGTGGGTTGGTATAACCGTACCGGTATAATGAGGGTCGTCACAGATGTCTTCAACACCAAGCAGACACTACATGAGATCACCAGCACTAGACTGTCTTTTGCTCATTTCGTGGATGATTTGGAGAGCATGAGGAATTTCAATGCACACATTGATACACAGATCACTGATTTGACAAAGGAAGTCAAAATCATGCAAAGGCCTGGTTGGTCAGCTGGATCATCTTCCTCTTCACAACCCATATCAGCTGATCTAGCCAGAATTCAAACAACCTTGATAGAAAATTCAAACAGAATGGAACACTACTTGCACACAAAACTCACAACCATTCAAGATCAAATCAAGTCCAGCTTGACCTTCATGGAGAAAAGACTGTCAGACATTGAGCAAATCTTACTTCCCATTCCTCCTCCTCCACCTTCTTCATAATGTATTTTTTTTTTATGATGTCAAAGGGGGAGAAGAAAGAAAGAGAACAAGAAATGATTGTAATCCTTTTGGAAAGATTGTAATGTTTCTCTTGAATGAAATGAAATACTTTTTGCTTAGCTTGAATGCTTGTCTCATTTGTGTCCTCAATGTGATTGAAAATTGGTATGTGAATGTGAATGTATGAATGCTTGTCAAGTTGCTTGACCTTCTTTATGCAACTAACTTACTTCAAGTAAAATTGTACTTGTGAAGTACAACCATCAATTGTGAATGAGTTATATTTAAAGGTCTTTGACAAGCATGAACATGAACAAAAATAAGGACTTTGAATAACCAAAAATTGCTTAAAATCACATCTCATCAAAACCTCATTGTCATATGGATTTAATGTTGCCATCATCAAAAGGGGGAGATTGTTGGGTTGAGTGTAATTTCATATCATTTTCCCTCCTATTTTGATGATGACAAATGTGATTTGAATGCAAACTAATTGAAACATGATAAATACATTTCACCTGAAATTTATATTCAAAAAGCATGTTTTAAAGCACACTTATCATTTGTACTTATAATAAAATATTTTACTAATGATATATGTGTTTATTTTTCAGGTACAAACACTTTTTGTAAAAGTGTGTCGACACACCCCACAATGGTGTTGACACAACATCTCAGACTCAAAGGCAAAAAGCTGAAGAAATGCTGAGACTGTGTCAACACAAGTCAAAAAGCAGGTCGACACGAGTTGCAGATTCCAGGAATTAGTCTGCCCAGGTCGACGCAGGATGAGGGCAGGTCGACACTGGACCTTGTTCCCAGAACAGCCTGTTTTTGGAATTGGGACAGCAGGTCGACGCAACATGAGAGCAGGTCGACACTGGACCTCGTTCCCAGAATAGCCTGTTTTCAGATTTGGGACAGTGTGTCAACACCACCACCAGGGCAGGTCAACACACTACCGAAAAATTCCAACTTAAGATGGATGATTGCCACGTGTCAGCCTAGGGCGATGGTGTATCAACCTAGAATCGTGTGCCCTTGTACCTAAAGGGTATCTTTGGAATCTTTTGGGTATAAAAGGCCCCCAATTGGCCACCCATCATATCAAGAGACCCAACGAACTCTTGGAGCCTCCAGAAAAGTCCCCTTTGGCGGCGAGAAGAGTTCATCTCCCTCCTCTGCTCTCCTGGTGTCTTCTGAAGACCAATTCTCATCAATTTGATTGTGAGAATTGGAGTTTGACCCTTGAAGAAGCAATTGAAGCGCCTCAAGGAAGCAGATCAAGTAGGAGCATTCGTTGGAGAAGATTTCAAGGAAGATCCCAAGTTCAAAAGTGCAGAGCATCGTTTGGGACTTCAAGATTCCAAGCCTCTTCCCAATCTGAGCTTCTACAAGGGAGTACACTGAAGAACAAAGTCCTTTCATATAACTTTCAATGTACTTTTGTTCTTCTGAGACATTTTGAGATTGTGCAAGTGCTTCTGCATAATTCTCATGAATGTTCTCATATTCGACATGATCTGCTGCTAGAAGATCTATGTCTTGTGTTGGTGTCTAGCAAGTCATTTGTGAGCCATTGTGCTCAATTTGAGTTGTCGAACTCAAGTGGTTGTTGAGCAGTCTTGCTCAGGGATCTAGAGTAGTCTTACTCTAGAGTTATGTGAGTTGTAAACTCAGGTGTTGGAGTTGTCTGGCTCCAGTGGGTGTGTTACCCAGGTTGTTTAGTGAATCCTCACTGGGTGTGAGGGGTGGATGTAGGAATTACATGGGTGATTTCCGAACCACCTAAAAAAATCTCTGTGCACTTGTCTATTTGTGGTTTGATTCTATCATCCGTTAGATGCTTGCATAGGATCGATTAAGATTCACTTAATCAACTGGTTTTCATATCTCTTTTATCAACTCACTTAACATCTCATCAGATCTGTGTTTTTCACTGTTAAATTGCCTCTGATTCTAAAAGTATTTTTAAATTGCTTAAGCTTCCGTAGAAAGTGGCATAGATCTATTCATCCCCCCCTTCTAGATCTTATCCACAACTTTTCCTTGATCTTTCATTTTATTTTTAAACACCCTATATGCCCTAGAGTGTTCGGAGTAGCCTAGAAAAACACCTTGATCACTTTTGGCTTCAAATTTATCTAAATCAGATTTATCATTGTTATGAATAAATACCTTTGAGCCAAATACTCGGAAGTACCCAAGGTTGGGTTTCTTACCTTTTAACAAATGGTAGGGGGTTTTCTTTATCACAGGTCTTACCATGGCTCTGTTTAGAATGTAGCATGAAGTGTTCACTGCTTCTGCCTAAAAGCTTCTTGTGAGTTGGCCTTCAACCAGAAGAGTGAGAGCCATTTCCACCAATGTTCTGTTTTTCCTCTCCACTACTCCATTTTGTTCTGGAGTCCTTGTGTAAGACCCCGGATTTTTATTCTCTTTTATATATATATGTATGTATAGGAATGGTGTGTTGGGAGTTCGCTTGTTGTGTGCATAGCCTGTGTAGTTCATTGTGCCTACTATAAGTTTTATACTTCTCTTGAGCATGAGCATATACGTATATATATATGTATATATGCATACGTGTATTCGCGTAGAAGTGAACAATTAGCTAATTAGAGGTGTATTATGAATACCAAGAATCTCTGACTTAGGATACTTGAATAATACTATGCGTGTGCTATCTAAATATTGAAGAATTGCCTATACTACCTACTTCATGGAATTTTGTATGGGAATGTATGAAGTACATATGTGTATGTACGTATGTATGTTATCTTATGCGTGTGACAATTGTATACCTAATTCTACATGCATAACACCTTGGTGTATTTGTGTATGCATGTGTATGATTAGTTGTAAGCGTTGCTCATTTGCATGGTTTAGCTAATGTGTATATTGTACTTCGTACATTACATATGCATAAAGAGTTCCAGCATGGCAGATGTAATTAGTGGCTTATATTGAAATTCCATACTCCTCATGAATAACATGCATGTATTTTTTATGATATTTAGGTGAGAATAGTCAATTGGCTAAATTATGCATATAGTACATATTAAGGAATCCTATGCATATAGTACTTAAGCAATGTTAGGTAAAGTTGTGTAAGTTAATCTAATTACCGGTGCGTATGTTGTATCCATCTATTCCAAGCATAATGTACATAAGTATGCTACACCCGTGTGTGTATACTATATATATGTTAAATCAAGTGTGTGTGTGCAAGGACTATTTTATCGAATAGATTATTCCTAGCTAACATAATTCATATCACCTCCTAATGATTTGCGAAGCCCTCATAATTCTTGTCATTTACTTTGCCGTGTGTTGAGTCACACTTATGTAAAAACATCATGTACGCATAGGTAGATATCTACGTACATCTATCTTAGTGTATTTAAGTATGCTTGTGTATGCCTAGGTATGAATGATATTGATTGCCTGGTATGGTAATATACATGTTACACCTTATACATTGTATGTATATATATAGAGTAAGCATAGTTTCTGCATGTTTTAAGTTCTGGCCGAAGGGCCAATCAGCGTCAATGTGCTTATATTAAATATAAATAAGGTATGTATTGCATGGTGATAGTGTGGATATAATATCGTATACATATTGCATGTATATAAGCTTGGTATGCGTGGTTTTCTGCATAACTTAGGGTTCTGGCCGAAGGCACCTTGGCGTCAAGCCCAGGCCATTGAGCCAGTGTCAGCGTCCAGACATGGACGCCAACACTAACTCCGGCGTCCAGCGATATGGACGTCAATCTCTCTGACCTGCATGCACAGCAGAGCTGCAAGCTTCTGAAACAAGGCATGGCCACCATTGGGGGATGTCCCCCAACGGCTCTAAGGCTGTCAAATCGGTATGGTGAGTGGGTGAGGGGCTCTCATTAGGTCTGAACCCGAATTTGGCCTCTCCCACTTCTTACTTCACCTTGCAAGAGGAGAAATAGAGGAAGAAAAACCTTAGGAGCAAGTCTGAGAGAAAACCCCATCTTAGCACCCCCAAATCCGACCCCTTGGAGCTTGGTCTGGAGATCTACTGCGACAAGGAGGAAGCTGGAGCAAGGGAGAGGGCATCCCCATCGTCCCCTCGGCGTGGAGATCACCTAGGAGCCCGGAGGAAGGCGATCTAGAGGGCGTTTCTGCAACTTCTTGGGACTACCCAAGGAGGTCTTCACCGAGCCCTAGATCCCTTGGAGGAATTTGTGAAAGGCAAGTGACCTATCTATGATGTTCCCGTATGAGTCTAGGTGGGTTTTGCTATTTTTATGGATTTTTCCTCGAGTCCTAGACCCTCCTATTCACCCAAGATTCAGAGCTCGGGTCTGTGTTTCTGCACAGACCTGGTTCGACGGCAAGGTCCCTGGACGCCTGTGATGAGCTTGGCGTCCATCGACCATGCCGCTGACTCTGAGTCAGCGGCCAGAGACCGCCGCCTAGTTCTTCTGGACAGAACAGTGAGCTGTTCTGTCCCCCTTATACACTAATTTCGGTATGTTTTACGTGATGAGGATATATGGTAAACCTTATACTCTATGTATATTGTGCATTGTGGTGTGTGTGGATGAATGTGGTATGATGGTGAATGTGGAAATGGTATTCCTTAAACTTGTGAGCATGAATTGTTGATTCTTGCAAATTAGTTTTCATGATTAGAATTGTATGAAGGCCTTGGTTTTGGTCTGATCATGAAAGTCAGTGGGTCAATATATGTGTTTTGCAAATTTGGTAATTTGTCTATGCTAGTGTAATGTGCTAATAAATCCGATTCGGTGGAATAAAATGAAAGCATGCAAGAATGATTGTAGTGTTCAATCCATAGATGTATGAATTAGGGAAATTTTGTATTCTCAGTTCATGCATATGTGCTTAGCTTATGTATAAACAGCAAGTGGCCAATTTGCAAAATGTGTTAGACCCATGTTAAATTAAGTTGTTCATAGCATGCTAATTAGGCGTTTTATTTTCTGTAAATCCTATTTAGCTCAGAAAAATCTGAAAATTTGAGGGTATGACGTTGAACCCGAAAACAGCATGTGGTTAAAATTTCAGGTCTTTGGATCAGTAAATAAAAAGTTATGTGTTTTTCATGTGAAACGTGATAATTCGTGCATATGATCTTAATGTGATTAGATTTTGTTTAAACCCAGCATGAATTGTGTGTTTACTGTATGTTAAACCTTGAAATTTTGTAGTACCATGATAGGAAAAAAAAAACAGAGGTATTCATGTGAGTGAGAAAGTGAATGAGATCAAGTGTTATGTGTAAAACACATGTTAAAACTCGGTATGAGTAAAGTGTAAAAGTTGTGCCTATGTGACACTACTACCCTAGAGGCATCGGGAGCCGTATATAGAAAAGTCCCTATAGAAGGCTCCATGTGATATAAGTTTGTCCCAAAGGCATTGGGAAAACCCCGGAGGTGGACAAGTACCACTGGATAGGGTGGAGAGGGCTTCTCCCGGTCTGCGCAGTTACCAAGATTCACCGCTGTATTGCCTAGGTGGTGAGTATGTGTATGAGTTGTGTCATGTGTTGTGTTATGAGTTGTGTTGAGAGCTGTGCTAAGGAATGAGCACGAGCTATGAGATGTTTGTTAGTGTCCTCTACTGGTGGTTAGGACTATGTGTCATGGCAAATTATTTAAGTAATGAAACATGAATAAAGTGTGAAATATGTGAACATGGCACGTGGTAAGTGCCCAAGATGCACATGGTAAGTGCAATTGATGTGATATGTGATAAGTGAAAGTGGAAGAGAAAATGATGTGGAAATGAGTAAATTGTGTAAGTGTGAACATGTGTACATGTCAAATGCATAAAAGTGAACAATGTGAATGAGTGAGTGTGCAATCATGTGAAACTGAAAATGCGAGAATGTGTTATTGAAACCCATGTGAGACTAAATCTGAAACCATGTGAATTCAGAAAAATGCATGTTATTATTCTCATGTTTATGTGTGCAAAAATGTTTAGAATCCATGATAGGGACAACTAATGAGTTTGTATGCAAAATAGCATGACGGTTTGGTCATATGATATGTTTTAAGCAACGTTGTAGCTCTCATGTGTAGATTTATAGCCATTGAATCATGTGAAATCAGCAACCTAAAGCATGTAGAAATGTCCATGTATTTGTCTAAAAACATGTAAGATCCATGCTAGTTGTGATTCCTTTCATGTGTGCACAATGTTCATGTTAGTAGCTCTCATGTCTTGGTTCTTTAAAGACAAGTTTCATAAGTAAATTGAATAGAGAGCATGTGATAGGTAAATTTTATTCCTGCAAAATCTAAAAGCATGATCCATGTATAATCTTGTAAAACTTTCATGATAGGTTGAAACCTCGGAAATGACTAGTATGCCATGTTTTGAAAATTGCAAATGTGCATGTAAAACCCCTATGACTTATACGTGTGTGTTATGGGTAGTGTTGCTTGCTGAGTCTTTGGACTCACTCTTGCTTCGGCGTACAGGTTGGCAGGTATCGTGCACTAGAAGGAAGCGTGGCGAGGATCATCATTTAGAAGACTATTTTGTGGAGCCGTTACTAGTTGTACTTTTCTTTTGCACAAAAGGATTATTGTATGGACAATATTTTGGACATTGTAGTTCTCTTTATTTTGTATTAATGTGGACATTGTCTTTCCATTTCGCTATTTAGATTGTGAAATGTGTGTTGGTGACGGGATAAGAGTTGAGTTGTTTATTTTATTCCGCTGTACTCTATTGCTATCCAGGTACATATCAACCTATTGACCAGCGTTGGGTACATGTCCCACTGTGACGACGCCCTTTTTACCGATGGGGATTGGTATAATCGTACCGGTATGAAGAGGGTCGTTACACCTTGGGGAGGAGAACAGATGTTCAATCCCTTGGTGCCTGCAAAAATCAGAAAATGCATTGTTATCAAATTCTCCCCCGTGATCGGTGCGGATTGAGCATATTTTATTCACATTGCCATGCTCAATCTTGTTAAAGAATTCTTGGAAGATTATAAGTGTTTCACTTTTGTGTGCCAAGAATTTGACCCATGTGAACCTAGAAAAATCATCTACAATGACAAAACCAAAATGTTTGCCATTGAGACTTAAAGTTCTAGTTGGTCCAAAATGGTCCATGTGCAACAGTTCATATGGTTTAGATGTGCTTACCAGTGCTTTGGATTTGAAAGACTTCCAGGTTTGTTTTCCCTGTGCACATGCATCACAAAAACTTTCATTGTTGTTAAAAGAAATGTCAGGAAGTCCATTTACTAATTTGAATTTCATGATCTTGTGCAATACGTTGTAGCTCGCATGGCCAAGCCTACGATGCCACAAAGTCAATTCATCCTGTCTATTTGCAACAAGACACAAATTGTCATTTTCTGGATCATCTAAGTCAACTAAGTAGATGTTATTCACTCTTTTTCCAGAAAATTTTACACTTCCTGTTTCTTTATCAACAATTTGACATGAATTTGATTCAAAGATGACGTTGTGACCTCTATCACATAATTGACTTATGCTAAGCAAATTGTGATTAAGGTCATCAACTAACAGTACATTTTCAATTGAATTGGAGGGACACTTACCAACATTACCTGTGCCAATGATTTGGCCTTTGTTGTTACCTCCAAAAATAACTTGTCCTCCGTCTTTCTCCACTAGCAAACAGAATTTGGCTTTGTCGCCCGTCATGTGCCTCGAACAGCAGCTATTCAAGTACCATTTGTTTTGATGTTGGGCTGCTAGGCATTCCTGCATATGTGGATCAGACAAGAGGTTTTGGTACCCAAATTACTTTGGGTCCCAAAATTTCATTCATGCAACAAAGTAGATGCTTAGGAATCCAAACTTGTTTGAATTTCTGTTTCTTTGGATTATTCCAGCATTGTTTTTCATCATGACCAATCTTTTTACACACATTGCATGAAGGAATTTTCTTTTCAATTTTTTGTTGCTTGATAGACTGTTTATTAGTTGAAGTTGTTCTTGCCTGTCGACAGGCACCATTCCATCTGTCGACAGGTGGCTTTTTCTTTTGTTTGTTGGGAACATTTTGTTTGGGTTGCAATACTTTGGTCTGAGATTGACTTGTGTTATGCCTTGTGGGAACATGCTTGCTTGTGCTTGGGCTAGGATTAACAAAGGAAGTGATCAATGACTCTCCTATTTTCTTTTGTTTGACAGGTTGATATCCTAACCCATGCTTGGTTACGTGTATTTTAGCACCCAAAACCGCATCTAGATTTTGCTTTCCTTTTACAAATTTCATTAAGTCCTCAGATTTTTCTTTCAATTCTTTTTCAGTTTGTTCCAACTTTTTCCTTGTTTCTAGATGTTCTTCTTGAAGGAATTCAAGAGAATGGCTTAAACAGTCCTTTTCTTTTTGTGTTTCTTGTAGTTTCATTTTCAAGCAATCAATCTCTTCAATATGAGTCTTTTCATCAACTTTCATCATTTCTATTTCTTTTGTCAGGAATACAATTCGATCATCGTTATTTTTATCATGCACAAGGGAGTTGCATTTCTTTTTCAATGCCTTATTTTCAGAACTATATTCACAAAATTTTTCAAATAGAGTAGTGTATGCTTCCTCCCATTCACTTGCAGTGTAATTATCAAATGAGAAGTTTACCTCGGTGGAGTCATCACTCCTTGCCATTAAGCATTTTACTTCTTCATCATCGGATGTTTCTTGTGCATCTTCATCTTCATCACTCCAGGTTGCCAACATTGCTTTGGCTTTCTTGAAGATGAATTTTTCTTTCTTCAGCTTCTTCTTGAGTTCCGGGCATTCCCCTCTCATGTGCCCCTGTTTCTTGCATTCATAAAAAAAAATATCAGATTTTTTGTTGGACTCATATTTTTGTGAAAAAATTTTATTTTGGAAAGGTTTGGAGTTACCTGTGTCTCTCCTTTTGAACTTCAGAAATTTCTTGAATTGTCTAGTAAGCATTGCCATTTCATCATTATCACTCTCACTAGATGTTTCTTGCTAATCACTATCTTGTTGAATGGATTTCTTGGAGCTTGTTGATGTTTTGTTGGATGCTTTTAAAGCAATTGACTTCCTAGGATTTTCTTCTAATTCTTTTCTTTTGATGTTGATTTCATATGTCATTAAGGAGCCAATTAGTTCATCCAATTTCATTTTAGAGAGGTCTTTGGAATCCTCAATGACAGCGGCCTTAGTATTCCAAGATGAAGTAAGAGATCGAAGTATCTTTCTTACTAAGTCACTTTCAGAGTATTCCTTTTTAAGACCTTTTAGCCCGTTAATTATTAGCATGAATCTTGCAAACATGTCTGATATGTTTTCATCAGTTTTCATCTTGAACATTTCATATTCAGACACTAACATGCTAACATTGGTTTCCCTTACCTCGGACGTACCTTCGTAGATGAGTTCAAGTTTGTCCCACATCTCTTTTGTTGTTGAGCATGTGGAGACTCTTGAGAACTCCTTTGGATGCACCGCACATTGCATCATGTTTAGTGCGCTCCATTTGAGAGTTCCTTTAGCTATTTGGTCTTTCGTCCAGGTGTCTTCGTCCTCGGGCAACTCATATGGTCCCTTGCTGACTATTTTCCACAGCTCGTAATTTTGAGCTCTCAAAAATACCTGCATACGATTTTTCCAATAAGGATAGTCAGTGCCATCAAAATAGGGTGGCCTGATTACTGAATGTCCCTCGGCCATATACCCTTTACTAGAATCCATAAGATCGAGAATCTCCTGATCGCTAGATCAAATTATGAAAACTGTAAATCGGAGAAACCTTTCTCTGATACCAATTGAAGGGTTATGCGGAATAACACAATATGGTAATCTAGAAGGGGGGTTGAATAGATTACGGCAATTTCTAATTACTGATGGCTTCTTTTCGGTGCTACAGCGATCTTAATGAAACTTGATTAGAATTCGATTGAATATAAGAAAGCTTGAGTTGATATAAATGAGAACAGGGTATCAAACGTGCGTATGAACAACGTGCCTACCAATCATCTATCGCAAAATGCAAACAAACCACAGGACACGATGATTTAAGGTGGTTCGGAGTACACAACTCGTGTATCCTACATCCACCGTCCACACACACACGCAGAAACGACTGCTTATGAGCGAGTTCAATACAACAACTCACACAGACACACGTTGTCTGATGAACCATGATCAGAACAACCACAATTTCGTGGATCAAGCACAAGGGATGCTTGAAACACAACCACACACACACAATAGAATGGAAATTGTGAAATAGAGAAGAATTTAGAGTTGGGGAACAAATCTAGTTGGAATTCTTCTCGTGGATCGTCCAGACGCTCTTCAAACTTCGATTGGATGTAGACTGATCGATGTAGAAGGTTGAATTGACGACGATCCGGCTTCAACTCCGCATGGATGGTGATTCCACGACGATCTGGGCGGAGGATTGAAGCATGGCAGCAAATTGGGGCTTTTCCTCTTGGTCCCTTGGAGGCTCTTACTTGGGGGCTGCTTCTATGCGAATTTGGCTCCAAAAGGATGCTTATATAGTGTTAGGTAAAGGTGGGGGTCGTGGAGGAAGGAGACACCCAAATGGGGCTGAAATTAGAATTTCTGAATTTCATGTTTCCGTCGTCTGTCGACAGGTGCACTTGCATCTGTCGACAGATGCACTCAGTCCATGATCAGTCTGAGAACTGGGTTTCAGAAATCTGAACTTCTGTGTGTATCTGTCGACAGGTAATTTGCATCTGTCGACAGGTGCACTCATGGATACAAAAACTGAAGTCTGTCTTGGGTTGTCTGTGTGTATCTGTCGACACATACCCTAGGCCTGTCGACAGATACACTTCTTTGACATTACCTTGGTCTGTTTGCTAATCTCTTTGATGCTCCATCTTTCATGCTTGTGCACCTACATGTAAATACATTGTTAGTGATATACATTGTATGATTTAGCAATGTTTAACATAATCACTTTCATGGTGTTTTTCATGTTAGTTAACACATCAATTTTGCATTAAATCAATGTTCAAGGATATTAATGTGATCATCAAAAACATGATATATTGAAAACCCAACATATAGCCCAGCACCTTACCATGCACGATGACACCTCTCTCGCCTAGGTGTAACAGTAAAAATGATTTGGTTTTTGCTGCTACACATGGCTCATGCAACCTTTCTCATGACTACACATAAGCCACCTACGTGTGAGATGTTTAACCCTTGATGACATGGGCTTACATAACCCATGTTACGTAAGCATAGAATAATTCCCAGGAAATCCTTACCGTAAATGACCCGTAATTCAGCTAGCCCAATAATTCTTATATAAATACATTCAAATGATGTATGTTTAAGTTGAAATTTCAACCATAAACTAATAGGAAGGTTTTACTAATTATCGTGATTTTAGTTTTATTTTTAGAATTTATTTTCCACTGGGTGAAAAATCGGCCGGAAAAATAGTTGCGTCAACTTAATCTCAAAATCCGGTCATCAAAAATTCTGGATAATTACATATTTGATATCACCACATTTTTCTAAGAATTATGGTGTTCTCAGATTTTATTTTCGTTACAGTTTTTCGGTGTCGCCCTGTCGGGGTGCGCATGACCGAAAGTGATACCTGGGTATGATAAAGTGTCTTAAACACACCCTAAATCCTAAATATCTCAATGTAATTCTAATTAGTTTGCATAAACATGAATTTATAAGTAAATCATGATATTTAAAATTCGAGGGTATTACAGGTACCGTCGAGGTTTTGTCGTCTTCCTGGACACCCTCACTCTCGGGGAGAGTTGTCGTCCGGCTGAGGGAAAGACGACAGTGGGACAGTGACTCGTGAGAGTTTGTGTTTAGTCACTTGTAGCGCGCTCGTGGTTAGGGGTTACGGACACCAGTAGATGTACTGGACCCCAGCTAGTCCTATTTTCCAGTGCCTCACTTTAGAGAGCTCGGGCCAGAGTCTCTAAAGGTGCCAGGCATGGGCCTGCAGGGTGTGTGACCTGTAGGTTGTGGTGGTTTGGTTAGTCTCCACAGTTCTTTGACTTTACTTATGTTGTGGAGCGGCAGTTGGACCTTACGTCTGTGACTGCGAGACTGAGAGGTTGTTCTTGTGGTTGTGTTGTCCGGGTTGGATACTGGTGTCATGAACCAGTAGTCTATCCCGTGTGGTGGTGGCATGCTTTCCGGCTCGTGCTTTGCTATCGGTTGTAGCGTGTGTTAATTGTGGTTTTACCCGTCGAGGTGTGCCATTGTTTTGGCACAGTTGTTATTGTGGTTAGTGAGTGGAGACTCACTGGATGTGGTTTGATTGGTTGTGGTGTGCCATCGTGGTGGCACAGTTGTGTTTGTGTTCTGTGGTGGTACCTCGTGGTGGTAGGTACCTGTACTCTTTGTGGGTACTAGTTTCTCGTAGTATTCAGAATACGAGCCTTTTTAGGTGGTGAAGTGGAGGTCTTGTGGTGAGACCCTCCACTTGTATTATTTTACCCTTCCTTGGGTAAGCTACCGAATAATGATTAGTGTGCGATGGATTGGCTTCGTGATAGCCAGTCTTGTTTCTTAAGTATGACATTCGATACATCGTGATTTAAGGGTATAAAGGATTAGCTTTTGGTTAGCAATCATGTTACCATATGTTTAGAGGCTTTCCAGTGAAGCTAGTAGCTTAGGCAATTCTTTGCATGTGTGGCTTACAGCTTAGGCGACCAACTATTGAGGTGGTGTGCCTGTGAGGCTTGTGGCCTAGGCTTTACAGTTATTGAGTGGACTAATGATGCTGTTGTCTCTTCGTATTTCCGAGATTTGCAGCAACTGAGTTAATTATGTTTAGTATTGTTAATTATGCTTTTTTGTGAGCATGATATGGTTTGGCTTCCGGTGTTGCCAGTGAGACCCATTGGGGTTGAGGTTCCCTGCGTTGAGTGTAGTTTTAGGTGGTTCCCTACTGAGCCAGTGACTTGTTGAGGCTCACTCCCTTATACTTCTTTTCAAGGTTTACCGTTGGTGTCGCTTGAGGAGGTGTTGTGACAGACTTGTACCACCAGCAGTAGTGTTAGTAGAGTTGTGTGAGCTTGTGCTCCCTCAGGGTATGCCCCAAGTAGTTGTACTCTTTTTAATTTGGGCATGTAATAATGTAATGGGACAGTTGTAAATTGTATATGCAGATATGAGCACATATCCTTTCTTGTGTCTCTTACTGTTGTGGTTTATCTTTTATATTCTTCCTGGACACGTGTACGAGCCATCCTTTGCGAAACTTCAATCCGTTCGCGGGAGACGGATCTGGATATGGACCCTTATTGGGTATAAATATCCAGGGCCGTTATAGTTGGTATCAGAGCAATGGTCCAGTTAGAATATGAAAAGACATTAAGATTACAACGTCCCAATACATGGTTTAATGTCCACTGCTGGTAGTAAGTCTGTGGTTTCTTGTACCTTTTAGTACAGTTTTCACATGAGTTTTGGTATATGAATTGTGTGTATAATTGGTCAAGTTAGTAGCTATGGGTAATGGCAGAGAAAAGGTATGGTTGGTGATGTAGTGTGAGTGGTTATTGGGGTGTTAGTTGTGGTTAAGGTATAGTTGATTAAAGGTTTTCTGTTATAGAAATTGAAAGAAATGGTGAATTTAGCTATGAAATTCAGGAAAAAGTATTTTAATGAGGATAAAAGCTGATAGAGATAGATATAAGGTAGTGATGTAATGGAATAGCAGAGGGAATAGTGTTATGATGAGGCACAGGACTGTGTGACCAGGGTTATTAAATGGGTAAATTGTGGCTGAGAATTGTAGCAGAGATAGTTATTGAGGTTGAGATTTATAGTAATAAGGTCTTAAGGATTTGGTTGGATAATAATATGATTAATGGCATGTTAGATTTGAAATGATTAAGTGAAATAGTCTAGCTTGAGATGAGATATTGGTAAGTAGAGAAGCAGTGATCAAGATGATCCTTAAGTGTGATTTGTGATTAATAATAGTTGTAATAAAGAGTTTAAAAGCAGTACTATCATGAGTAATAAGGATAATGGAAAATTTAATATGAAGATCCGTGTAAGTGTATGTAGAGATGAATAGTTAACTAAAGAGAGAGTAAAAGAGTAGTGGGAAATCAGATTTTTTCGAGAATTTTATAAGAGAAAGATGTTTGTTAATAAAAGGCAGTGGATAAAGATTTTGCAGAAAGATTTGTATAAGGTTGTTGCAGTGTTAAAGATAAGAATAGTGGTGCCAGCATTTGTGTATAGATTGTGGAAGCAGAGAAGGGATATTGGTGTCAGAGGCAGATTGAAGTTAAAGTTAAATAATTAAAGTAAGTTGAAGTTGTATAAGATAGAATGGACAAGGTTAAGCTCATTGAAAAGTAATGGGGAATAGCAAAGTGGATTATGAATGGATATTTGTGAATGAGTTGTAACAGTGAAAATGTGTATATTTGGTGGTAGGTTAGTAATGTGGAATAAAGAAATCAAGTAGAATAAATCATTGTGTTTTAAAGAAATAATTTTAATTTATAGTTATGGTGGAAAGTAAGAAGGATTGTAGCATAAATGGCACCTGGAAAGTAGTCAGCTAGTAAACTAGTTAAGAGAAATATTTTACAGAAATGGTGTTATGTTATTGATAGTAAAGATAAAGTTTAGTATTAATGATCAAGTGGGGAAAAAAGAATATGATAGATTATAGAATAGTGATAATTAAATGATTCAGGAAATGTGCATTAAGAATTTGTGTAAAGATATGCAGTAAGGTGATTTGGATGAATAAATGAATTTTGGTTATAAGAATATTTCTGGAATTTGAAGTAAAGTTATAATACTCGATTAAGGAATTGTGAGCAGATTAGGGCATAGAGAAAGAAAGCAGAAAAGTTGAGGAGCAGTATAATCAGTTTAATGGTAAGGAAATTTTGAGATTTCATGTTATATAGTTGAGTAAGGCCTAAAAAAGTTAGAAGTAAATTTTCGGGTATGTGTAGCAATGAGAATAGAAGATGTGAAAAGTTATGAATTAAATTTGTTAAATTGATTAGAGAATATTGTTTGAAGCAAGGAAAATATATAAAGGGAAAAGTATACCAATATTAATATATGCCAAGATTCAAAATTTAGTGTAAAGCAAATGTGGCAGCGGATAGAATATGAGTGAAGTCAATCAAGTGGTATTAATATATGATAAGAGAAATGTAAAGTTAGTTGGAAAGTATAATTTGAAGCGAGATAAGTTATTAATGAATTGAGGAAATCCAGAACGCATAAAATATTTGGTGAAAGATTTAGTATGATCAGATTAGCGCAGCAGAAGCGTGGAAGATCTAATATGCATAAGGTTATCTGAAGTTTAAGTAATTAAAAGAGAATTTAAAGATTTGTGCGTAATTAAGCCAAGTGATTAGTGGTGATAAGTAAATAGAAGAATAATATCTGGAAATTTGAAAATTTAAACAATGTAAAGTGGAAGGATTTAAGCAAGAAAATGGCCCAGAAAGAAATGTTGCAAGCATAACCAGGAAAATGTGAAAGTAGATCGAGCCCAAGCAGATAAAGCGCTATTGGCTAGGTAGAATTACCCGAAAAATGTGGAAGTAGGTTCAGTCCAAGGAGATAAAGCACTAATAGCATGGTAGATTCGCCTATGGTTGAAAGATAAGGAATGGCAGAATAAATTTAGAGAATAAAGTAATTATGGAATAAATTTAAAACAAAGGGAAGGTAGAGCAAGTATGGAAGTGAATAAATGGTCTGAAAGAGAATGCAGAGGAAGCTATGCATATGGCTTTGTTTCTTTTTAGGTGATAGTGTGGTTTATTTTCGCTCGTTTTGAATGTCGAGGACGACATTCCTTTTTAGGTGATAGTAATGTAACGTAGCGCGTTTTTCGGATCTTTGTGGATCGTGGATTAGTGGTAGTTCGGATTTGTGTTTATTGGTTTTGCCGTGGTGCTCATGGCCAATATGGGGTCATTGGGCCTTGGTTGTGGTTTCCGCGCGTTGTGTGGAGCTTAGTGGGCTGGCAGGTTAGGCCCGTAGTGCCCGTTGGTTCACTGGATGTGAACGCGACAGGGGTGTAGGTCGCGTTCTGAATGCGACGGCAGTGGAGGTTGCGTTCTGGTTGCCGCCATTGGGGTCGACGTCTGCATGTGCGC